>JBBPCS010002530.1:0-13380 GCA_037974645.1 Hollardia meadi
AGCTCATGCGTTCAGAGAGTGTGTGTGTCCCGACTTCGCACAGGAACCAGAACGCTTCAGATCCCAAATCTTGTCCCCTGCCTACAGATTCCTGCATTCACGAGCAGGAATCTCTTTACTGAGATTAATTGAAAAAAAACAAAAAACCTGCAAATTCTCGAGGCTCGGCAATGTCCTGCCAACTTAGAGGGATGGCGGGTAGGATTGACCTCTCATTCAGATTATGATCGGGATATGTTAATTGATCATATCCTTGTTTATAGAATTTAAAATAATTGCACTGTAAATATTACAGGCAGCAGAGAGAGAGAGGGGGGGAAGCAGCTCGGCTGTAGTGAGTGCAAAGATAAGTAGTACAATTTACAAATTGTGGAGCACTGTTGTTAGCCTACACTGATTCTACGTTTTTTTATTTCCTGTTATTCCTGCTCTTCGGCACACTACACCACCAAGTTTTCGTACCATAACCTGCACTGAATTACAGTGGAGTTATGCAAGGAGGAGATCGCTTTCATGGCCACTATGGACAGGAGAGATTGTTACTTTAAACGCTCTGCGCACCTACACAGGTGCTTTCACTTATTCTGCCCAGACTGAAGTCGGGTGGAACTATGCTGGGTATTACATGGTCCACTGTTTAACCAGTACAGTCTTACTGTGACGTGCTACACATAGATTTGTTTTAGGGTCCCTGCCTTAGCAAACTGGAAACTCAATATCTGTGTGTGTGTGTGTGTGTGTGTGTGTGCAATAAAACCACAGACTTCCCAAATCTCATTCATTTTTTTTTTTTAATTACACCAATATTTTTTTTTTAAAAAGTGCTGCTTGTAAAGAATAACATGTCTTTTTAAATCTTCAAATTCAAATGAACAAGAAAAAAAAAAAAAAAGAAAAATAATTTATGATACAATAACAAAATATTTACATTAAAAAAAAAGAAAGAAAAAGAAATCTGTACAATATTTAAACCAGATAATAACATTACAGGCCAGACTGCAGCCAGGGAGGTAGGTTGTATCATGCCATGAAAATAATCCCTGCCGTCTTGTTAAAACCTCTTTACTTCAGAAGGCAGATTTGTGAATGTGAAGCTCTACAAAAAAAGGAAAAACAACAAAATAACTGGAGACGCTTGGAAGAAACACCAAGAAGCTGAAGCTTCCCTGAAAGAAGTAGCTGTTAGAAGTCAGCGAGGTTTTAACCAGACAGCAACATAATCAAACAAAGGAAACGAGGAGCCCTGAACAGAATGCATTTCAAGGCAGAACAGGTTCCTTTACTCCTAAAAACACCTCGACTCCCATTAATTCCTACCAACCACCTTCTGTTCAAGTACACTCACACTGAAGGAGGAAGAACTGCTAATAAAAAAAGGATGCATTTTAAGACATTTGACAGTAATAACGCAAATGTTTTCATTTGCCCATTCAATTACAAACAGCACATTAATGGATAACATTGGCAATAATTGGTATTTAGAGTAAAATGGCATTCAGTTTTAACGTTAATGGCATTTGAAACTTTAGATCCAGCCCAAAGTACAAGTTCAACAAAAGACCTGATAGTGAACAGATACAACAGGCTCCTGGTGAACACATACAGCCTTAATTTGGACTCTTTACACAGTCTTTAGGTATTTATTGATGTTGGGGTTCGGGGGGCCCGTGTGATCACAATTAACAGTTTCGACGGGGGAACGTTGGTCAGCGGTCCCCATTCATGTAACATGTACATGGTTCAAATCTTTGTTTACAAATAAACAATATTTTTCGTCATCATAGGCTCAAGATCTCGTGTCCTTACGACGTCTTAATGGGCTGCAATCTTTTTTGATCATTGAGGGCCACTGACCAACGAATCACGATGACATTCGAGCACTATCTACTGGATTAACAGTAAAAATGTCAACCGCTTTTCTTAATTCACACTTATTCAAGTGGCTGCTCTATGAGCAATGGAACTAAATGTCACAGTATCGCTGCAGTCGCAGCTTCCTCCAACCAGAACCTTTATACAATACGTCAGGACACCGTCACACCGCCACTCTGTTTGGGGACATGCACGTGTTGTCCAGAGGTTTCTCCGTCCCGACTGGCTGATCTGCTACAACAACGCAGCTCGCGGTTCAGTTCAACGTCCAGCTCAGTCTCTTCAAAACCTGAATGCTGTTTTTATATGGCTACCTTTGAGTTTTAACAGTTTAACAGATACTACTAGAAGACACACACACACACACACACATACTGTGAAGTGAGCGGGCTCGTGGTGAACTGAACCAAGGCAGAGCATTATTACGTGTACAGCATCAAACCAGCTCTATACAGTACTGTCATTAACACACATTAACCTGATAACAGAGTGTTGTTGGGCCCAAGAGTCCGCGCCTGAGGCCAAACACGGCTGAAAGCACACTGAAAAACCTTCTGATAAAATTAAAATGGCATCAGATGGAACTGGAATTTAACTGGAAATGATGCTGTTGACCAAATAACTTCAAAGCCACCATCACACGCACACACACACCTGTCAGAGTGGAGGGATCACTGGTTATTATGGCTATAAGACATCCTGAAAACACAATGTTCAAGTTTCATTCAACTACTGAGCTGATGTGGCTTCCAGTTATTTGACCCAACAGGTGCTTCTTTCTGTGCCATTTGGGATCCCCGAGTGGGATAATCGTTTTTCCATACGAGTCCAGCCAAACAAACAAACAAACAATCAAACAAACAAAAATCTTGCTCATCGCTCGTTTCAACTTTAAAAACATCCTACTCTCTACAACAGTCAGCAGTCGAGGCATGAGAATGATCAGTTCTGAGGCAATGAGTGTGTTGTGTTTGTCCATGGCAATAATCTATACAATCCAGAGCTACTGTTACCATAAAGTTCTTGAAATGTCAAACTTTGTGTGCGGTCTTCAGCATGACACACCATCATGTATCCCCGCCCATCCCTGTCTTTGTACAAAGTCTCTTCCCTCATCCACCCTCGCCCCCTCCCCCCGCATCCACATTGTCTCTAAACACCCAAAAACCCACCCCATGGTTTGCCCCTGGTCCATTAGCTGCGAAGCTGCTCTAGCCTGGCTTTCAGCTCTTCCTGTTTGGCTCTGAGTTTGTCCCTTTTGGATTGCAGTCTGTGGCCCTCGTCCTCCAGGCCATAGATGCAGTCCCGGGCCTTCTTCAGGATCACCACTTTGGACGCCTTGTCGTTGTGCGACAGCTCCGGCACGTTGTCGCGCAGGCGCATGAAGCAGTTCTTCAGCTCGTTGCGCCGCTGCCGCTCCATCACATTGTGCGTGCGCCGTCGCTCCTCCTCATCCTCCGTCTCTATTGAGTTCCGCGACGAGTGGTGATGGAACCGCGACGAGGAGGAGGAGGACGACGATGACGAGCTGCGGGAAGAGTGGGAGAAGCGCCACGAGCCGTCGCCGCCTCTCGTGCGCTTGTTGGACGTGGAAGACGATGAAGGCGGCGGCGAGGCGGGACAGGGCGCGGCATAGTTGTGTTGCAGCTGGATCTCAAAGTGGTGGCGCTGGAGAGCTCGCTGCTCCTCTTCCTGCTTCTGCTGACGGACAGACAGGTCAGCCAATGAGGGCATGGGCGAGAGGCTGGAGGAGCAGCGCACCACGGTCACCACGTCAATCTCCTCCTCTGTCAGAGAGAAGAGAAGGAGAAAGGAGAGAAGGGTTAGACGAGGCATAACCTTTTCTTCTGACCCTTGTGGTAATTTTATCTGTTCTGTGAAGGCATGAAGACATTTCAGGGGGCTGCTGACACCAAAACAAGAGTGTAGACACTGTACACACATACACAAACGGTAGGAAACCAGTCAAAGAGAAAATCACTCCTACTGTAAACAACCATAAACTTGCAGAAGCTTGTTAGTCTGTGCAAGCCGTAACTCCTAATGAGTGAAGTCGGCTCCAGATTACAGCCACAGCTCAGGTATAAACAGTAGTTACAGCTTCGATGGTCTAAAATGTCTAATTATAGCTGGTCTGGTGAAAATGAAGAATGAAAGGCTATTTACAGTTGAAATTAGTGGGTAGTTATATTTTTTCCAAAAACTAAAATTAAGAGACAAAAAAAAAAGTCCAAACATTTTTGAATTTGAATATTTCAATAACGAGTAATCCTTCAATGAAAGTTCAATAAATGCCCGTCTGCCTCTTCCTCTGTGGTTTACAGCCAGGGATGCCAGAGGGCTCCAGTCAGTAAAATGACTCATTACGAGTTAATGGATGGAGCCGCAACTGTTAGCGCTGAACATGAGTCAGTTACACACACACACACACACACACACACTCTTCCTTTCTAAAAGCTCTCATCTACTCATGTCAGTCAACAGCTTAAACCCCGCCCACGCTTCAACAACAGTGTGAGGCTGCCGCAGATTACAGTTGGGCGGCTGGCGTCCAGATAAGCTGAGTGCAAAGAACAATTTGGGCTCAGTGCCACTAAACATTAACAGTGGATTATCAATGAAATGCCAGTGAAGCAGTTTTGGGTGAGGAGTGCTATACTGATAAGCTGCACAACAACAAGGCAGGAAGGAAGGAGATAAAAGTCTGTTGTGACCATCAGGACTGAAACATTAATAAAAAATACAAAAATAATTTTAAAAGGCAGCATATTGTCAAAAACATGATCCTAAAAGGAACGCAGACTCTTCAAAACAAGTCCAAGCATTCCGGATAAACCAGTGAAAATCACGACAGTAAAATTAAGGTCTGAACTCACCGGAGTCACTGGACGAATATGTGGACAGCTCGCCACCTGTCGACCCATAGTCTGATGTGGCCTCGCTGGGCTCCTGGGTGTCCATCAGGTTCTGGCAATCCAGCGTGGAGCCGGCGATCTCCTCAAAGATGCTGGTGTTGATGTCAGATAGCAGCGGGCTGGAGCCGAGCACCGAGGAGACCAGCTTCTCCTCCAGGCTCTTGTCCGCAGCCAGGCACTGCCACAGGCAGTCCTCGCCGCTCTCCTCCAGGGGGGAGCAGGGCTGGCTGGGCTCGCCCTCCTTCTCCGCATCCGAGTGGAAGAAGTCGTAGTTCCAGTTGAGCTGCATGTCGTGGTCCTCCAGCAAGATGTCCGACACGTAACTCAGCTGGTCCTCCTTTGACAGGGGCTTACTGCCGCCCACCCCGGCCTTCATTGGGGGAGACTGTGGGGGTGTCGGCAGCGACTGGAGGTCCTTCATCAAACTCTGGCAGAACTCGTCGTCAAACAGCAGCGGGTCCGAGTAAAGCCAGTCCTGCGACTGTGCGAAGCTTTGCAACATGTTTGTTGTAAGAATCTGAGAGAAAAACAACAAAAAACAGGACAAAAAAAACTAAATCAGAGAGGTAGTGGAGCTGGTGTTAAAATCCAGAGGCGCTGAGTCAGTAGTGAGTTCAAGCAGCGCCCTCTGAGGGGTGAATGTAAATCCAAGTATCACCAACACGTGTTGTAGTGAAAGTTTAAACGAGTTTCTCCAAACTGAGACCCCGACCGGCAGCGTGTCACCTTTTATCTGTGTTTACATCACTGTAGCCCCGCCCCGCTGCTCCCCGGGAGGCTCTAAATCACCCAAAAGATTGAACAACCCCACCTCCCAATGACATCATAGGAACAGCTGGGAGAGACAGCGGTAGAAACCTAACACCTCTTACCACAATTTACATTTTTCCTTCTCAGAAAGTTATTAATAATAATTAAAAAAAAAAACAATACGCAAATGGCATGGCAGCAGGAGAGCTTCTGTTTTTTTGGTCAATCAACACTTAAAACTATAGACGACAACTGGATGGCCAGGACATGCTGGTTTTCTGCTGCTATGGGTAAACCATTCACTCTGCAAAACCTTAAAAACATAATGCAAAATGTTGCAAAATCACCGACTAATTAAACAAACCTAACTGAAAGTAAGAAGCAGCCCTGTGTGGTAGGGGGAGGGGGGGGAAATCCTACAATATTCCTATGGGGTCTTATGGTATGTGTATGTATAGCAGGTAGTGTTGGAGAACAAAGCAGCAGTGTGTGTGTGTGGTGCAGACAGGCTCTGGGAGTTAAAGGCTGCCTTTCTTTACCAGCACAGTCTGGGAAACCTGATCCAAAACTTAAAACAGACCAGTCTGCGACGAGTTAGTAAAAAATTAGTAATTTAGTGTTTATGGTGACACTTCCCCCAGTCAATATAACACTACATGACTGTTTATTACATATGAATGCATTCCATTCTCACAAACCACCGGCGACTAAGTGCAGCCCGTGCATTGATGTGGACCAACTGCAGCGTCTAAAATACACACAATTCTAAACGAGGTTTTGAATGCAGATTCGCTGAAGCTTCAATCTTTCCCGTTAGATCGCGTTGAATGCATGCCGTTGCACCAGAACCAGTTTATATATTACTCAAAAACACCATATGGCCAGATTTAACCAGATTTCTTTGTGACACATTTACTGAGAAAGCTTAACAGACAACAAAACCATGTATCTGCTCTAGTTCAGTATCTCCGTGTGAAATAAGTAAGTAAATGCAGCAGAAAAGCTCAAAGTCCTAAAAAAAAACAACAACAACCAAAGGTTAACCCGACGTAAGGGTCATTTAAACCCCGCGTGGGTTGAGCAACGCCGGGTGTCCACGTGAAACCGGCGTTCTTTTAAATTCACCACAAACTACGTGAAGCGCAAAAGTACAAACACAGAAATGCACCAAAAGCACATTTTAACACGCAGTCGTGGGGTGACCTAAACGCCACATGTGTAAATTAGATAACCCAAATTCATCCGCTGCCTTACCTTCAACTGTCCTCACAGAAGGGGAAATTCAAAATGAAGAAAAAAAAAATGGAGTAAACGTCCGAAATATCCAATAAAGTCCACCGAGAGGGATTAAAAAAAAACAAACAGTAGAATTATCTGCTGACGTGAGATCTTCTGGGTGAAATATTAAAGTTAGAGCAGGGAAGCATGGTGTATCTCCTGTCTAGATCCCCCTTTTCTTCTCCTCCGCTACTAGCAGACAGAGTGGGTGTGGCCGTCGGGGTCGCTGGGTTTATATCGCTGTTACTCGCGGGTCCTTCCGCCACGACCAAAATCGCGGGAAAGAAGCAAAACCGACAACGGGTCGTTTGCGACAATCGAACATATCGCCGATATGTCCTGCGTCGGCTCCCGTTTCGATCGAGGCCCGGCGGAAAAACCGGGAGCGGCGACGATTTTGGTTAATTTGGCATTGAAGTCGGGTCTATGTTGTCTGGTCGGCGGAGTGATACCGCGCAGGCTGGGATTCCAGGAATATGGTGGCGGGTAAAAGTTGGGACAGAACACACGTGGATTGTGAGGATTTGCCGGGTGTCTCACTGCCTGTCTGTCTGCCTGCCTGTCTGTGGCATCTGAGAGGGGAACAGTGGAGCCGCAAAGAAGAGCAATTTAAAATTCGTTAAATTGACCTTTTTACGGTGTTATAATAATAATAAAAAAAGAGTTAAGGAAGCGATGCGTTCAGGGCCAATAATACTTTTTCACATGCATTGGTCAATGTGAGTCATTATGACACAATTCAGACAAACTTTCTCAGTCATTAGTTGGGAATGTAGTGGGGACAGTTAACCGGTTTGGTATTTTTTACAGTGTGTTAAAGGCAGGGGGCTTAGCCAACATTATGCCGCCCCCCACTCTCTACCTTTAACTGTAGTATTATGACAAAGAGACAGACAGGCAAGCAGACAGACTGGATGCTTTCATGGCCACGTTGTCCTCAAATTCCAACTCTTGCAAGGGTATTTCACCATCCATCCATCTTTTCCCCAACTCCTCCTACTACTGTCAATACTACAACTACAGCCACAAACTGTCACCCACATAGCTGCCAAATAAAACAGTCTCTACTGCACTTTCAGCTTGTGTACATGTACGATTTAAGACACTTTAACTTTAATTTACTTACTGTTATAGGCTATATATAGGCTATTGTACATGTGGATATCAATTTCAGTTGACACATTTTTACAGTATTTCAATTGTGTGCCCACTTTTATAAAACATGTTATACAGATGTTTGTTTTCCTCTCTTGTAATTTGTTTTTATTTTGCATTGTTGCACCTTTTCTATTAAACCACACAAAACTGACAATAAAATAAATAAATCACTTTCATGGACTGTTCATCAGGAAGAAAAAAAAAACAGACCCGATAGATACAATAATCAAATGTAAAATAACAATAAAAAAAATAAATAGTGTTAAAGAAAGTAGGTGAAAGGACTTTGCATTTAGATGAATGAACTCCAAACAGCCCCGCTCGGTTACCGCAGCCCTCCATCCCTTCCTCTCTCCTCCGTCTCCGCCCACGTCGGTCCTCTCGTGCGCTGCACGTTACATAACGGACAAGGATTCGCCGGTACACGTGCGGAGGCGTCGGCCAATCGGAGCGCGAGTCATCCCCGGTTCACGTGAGTTCTCAGCAAGGAATCTGGTAATAGGAGCTCGCATTCATTTATGTCCGGCTCCCACACAGTTTAATACCCCGCGTGCACATTATAAGGTCCAGTTGGTGGTCATTTAGTAATGTATATTAAAAAAAACATACAATATTACAGCAGCTTTAGGTTTTAGTATATATTCTTGTGCTAATAATCATTGCTAATTTATGTTAAAATGGTAAGAAAACAAAACAAAACAAAAAACATTAAGTCTGGTTCACACATAACAAAAGGCTGGTAAATTACGCAGTGTGTCTTCATACATGTAAATAAACAGCTCCTGCATGTTTATTGTTATTCATGCATGCCTTCTCCCCATATTTTCTGCACTATCAGGGATAATCACAGCCTTGTTGGGAGTCTGTCATATGGAAACTATTTGTTTTTGTTTTTTTGCTGAGTGTAATTCCACAACACGTTTCCACAAACTGAGGGGGAAATGTAACATAATCCTACAAAGAAATTAAAAAAAAAAAAGTCTGCTCTCTGTTATTTGGAGGATGAAGTTTCTGTCTGCAGCAGCTGATGAAGGGCGGATCACAGCAGCAGAGTAGAACATTTTGCACTAGCTGTCTATAACCACACAGGCAGGGGATTTGGAAGCGAATAACTGGGTTAATGTGCCACCTACAGGCCAACTGGCAGACTGACTGACTGACTGACTGACTGGCCTGGTTTCAGCTCTGAATAGTAAACCTCCTGGCTGGCTTGCTGACTGACTCACTGGTTTAATTTCTGACTCACTGGTTGATTTTTTGGGGGATTTTCAAACTGTTTCACATGAATCCCACCCTAAACAGACCTGTGTTATTACTGTGAATGTCATCAGCGGAGTATAAATGCATGTTTTGTCTTTATCACCAAATTCTCCAGCATGTGATGTTTAAACTTTTATAAATTTTAAGGCAGCAGGGAAATTTGTTTTAGGTTCCACAGCATCCCAGAAAATCTGCTCATATGGGACGATTCTGCCGTTTAATACTTAGTGAGCCTTGAACATAATCCAGGGTTTTGCAGACAGTGTTGGGTGAGAATGTTGATAGTACTCAGATTACATTTTTGTGGTCTCGAGTAACGTAATGTGTTAGTTTTGCAATTCAAGTAATTTAGTTCCATTTTCACATAAGCAATCCGTTACTTTTAAAATATCACCACATTTCTTCTTCAGTTGCTCTTAATTGAATGTTTGTTGAGACATGATGTACTGTAGGCCATAGCACTTATCAAAACAAAGTGCTTTACAACACAACAACAACAACACAGAAATTAAAATACACAGAAATGCAAGAGTAAAAACACAAGGATAAAATGAAGCAATGATTTAAAGTAGAGAAGTGCAACATCAGAAAGAAAAAAATACAGAGTAGCTCAAAGATTACCCAAAAAAATGTACTTAAATTTTACATTGTAAGAAAGACTTTCGATAAAAGTAAGTCTTCAAAAGTGATTTAAAAGAAGATACTGAAGAAGCAAGCAGGAGTTCCTCGGGCAGATTGTTCCACAGCCGAGGGTCTCTGGTTGGTGAGGGGAAAGCAGTTCTGTTATATATTCTGGAGCCATGACGGGCTTTAAAAGCAATGAGTAAAATCTTAAAATCAACTCTAGAACAAATGGGCAGCCAGTGTACGGTCATTAAAACTGGAGTGATATGTTCTCCTTTCTTGGTTCTAGTTCGGAGTCTCGCTGCTGCATTCTGAACCGTTTGGAGTCTGTTGATTGATTCCTGATTTATACCTTTTAAAAGACCGTTACAGTACTCCAGCCGTGACGTAATAAAAGCATGAATGGTGGTTTGGGTGTCATTAAAACTTAGCACTGATCGTTTTCATGGCAATATTCCTCAAATGGCAGTAGCATGATTGGATAACCTCGTGCACACCCAGGTTCCGGACATTTGGTCTGACGTTAACTGATAACGGACCGAGAGAGTACTGGATACTGGGATGTAAATGATCAGGACCAATGATAATCAATGATTTCCGCCAAGTTTCCGAGTTGGCGAAAAAGTGGAAAGACAAACCGAGACTGTTTTGGTGAGTTTTATTTCATTGATGTCTCGTTGGAATGAAGTGAGTTAACGAGGCAATTGAGCTCGTCTTAGTTTGGTGGGAGAGAGAAACTTGAGTTTGGTTTATCTAAGCAGGGACAGTGCAAATTGACAAAACACATGGTGGTACATGAGTAAAAAATGGCACAATATTCATCCGTGGTCCCCTGGCCAAGATGTTAAAAAAGCTTCCAAAAAATACATCAAGCAAAAACACTAACAAACACACAAACAAACAAACAAACAGAAATGGCCCAACAGCCCTCTTATTTAAGTAACTCGTGACACTTTCAGTTTTGCAAGTCATTATGGTCACGACTATGTCCATAGATACTGATATTGGATCAAAAATTCCTGGATCCGCCCCTTTATCCACATCCACGACAAAATTTAATGGGTTCTTCCTTGGCCCAGTTTCATGAAAATCTTTTTTTTGCGTGATCGTGAACGGGTGAAAAACATGACCTCCTTGGCGGAGGTAATAAAATGAAACTGCCAACAAGCGTTAGAACATATAAAATAAAAACTAAAAACAGTTAAGAACAGTAGGATCAGTATTGACACACATACACATGGCAAACAAGCATGGCACATAGTTTAGTGTTGACATGTATATGTATTAATCATTCATTGTTTCTTAAAAGATCTATAATTGTGTTCCACTCTCTTGACCCGCTGACAGACTAAAGGAACTTTTTCACAACAGAATAGTTCAGTCACCTCTTGTAGACCCACTCGTGATCCGATTAGTATCAGTTCTCCTGTTGATAGAAGCCATGAGTGGGTGTGTGTGTGTGTGGAGCTAACTTTGTATATTGAGCACAAGTTTGCATATTTCATTGGACCATTTTAGGATTGAGCAAACATGGAAATGCTTTGATTTTTTATGTTTTAAGAGCTTGTTTGTATAATAATTCGAGTGGTTTGAATGGGCTGTGACCAGCTTGTCAAACAGTAATTCAGATGAGTGAAAATCATAGAATGTAGAAATATCTTGGCAGCCTCTGTAGACATGTGATTTCTAATAAAGAGGAAATTTTGCAAGATTGAATTTGACCCTTTTATAGATCAACTTGAATTCAGAAGGTGCACTGTAAAGAAAAGAAAAAAGAACTAGTTGTCTGTAGTTACGTCAAGTTGTCTTTTCAAATTCAGTGAACTTTTTTACAGTGTGTAGGGTTGCAGTGTGCATTTTTCTCTTCAGTAAGGACAATATGAGTCATTTTACGAGTTTATTTTTTTTATTTATTAGACTGTACAAAGGTGATCGCCACTTGAATTACTTTACTCAGCAGGTAACACCGTATATCGTGAGTTACTTTTAAAAGTAACGCTCCCCAACGAAGAAGAGTCTCAGCCAAGCTCAGTTTGCTCAGTGTCCGACCTAATTGTCAGCAGATGATGGGTCATTCTCCCGACTTGCAGGGAATTAAGAAAATTAAATTGTTTTTATGACGCCCACCCGAACTGTCTCGATGGCGACTTCAGGCCGAACAAGCGAGAGGGAACGGTTTGCGCGAGGAAGTGCACAAAATGAGGAGCAGCGCAAAACGTCTAACTGGGACGCTAAACGACTAGATGGGATGTAAACAATCACATCAGTAACTTTATGGCCTGGTATTAACATCTGCTCCAATATTTTCCGCCATATTAGTATTTTTACACAAATCTTGGTGGGATCAGAGCGGACATAACTCCAGGAATTTAGAGATGCAAAAAGTTTATTTTTGTTTCCTCCATCCTTCTCTGCAGTGAAAAAGTCCTATCTCCATAATCTCCTCCTCCCACCAAAGCCAAAACCCAACTGAACGCCTGTTCTGGACGTCAACACATTTGAGGTCAAAGTTCAATTCAACTTTATCCGCACAGCGTGGCAGAAAATCGGGGTCGTGGACGACACTGTGAGAGAGAATGCAGCCGCTCTCTGCGTTGGAAATGAAGGCCGTGTTCTGCAACTCTCTGCAAATCTCTCCATTAGAATGAAAAGATAAATATCTCAACTGACTCAGGGTTGGCTGGACAATTCTAAAACCGACTGACTGACTGACTGACTTGGTTCTCGACTGACTGCTTTCCACTGCCATCCAGCCCGGCTAGCTCAGTCGGTAGAGCATGAGACTCTTAATCTCAGGGTCGTGGGTTCGAGCCCCACGTTGGGCGATGGTGTTTTGAACAACCCTGTGCATTCAGCAAGTCACTCAGACAGTGGTGCTTCAATGCAAGACCTGGGTTTGATTCCTGGCTGGTTAGGTTTGGAGGTTAGCTCTGCTGTTAGTGCTGCAGTGGATCCCTGTTTCTCATGAGTATGAGAGTAAATGCGATGTGTGTGCTGTCCCTTTCATTCACATCACCACCTGATTGAGGTATCTTACGTTCAATTTTAAATAACTTTGTTCGTCATGTAGTTTGAGCCGGTAATTTGCAAAACTGGGTTGTTTAATTTTGTCACCCCTCCCCCCAGCCCAGTTAGACGCTTAATGTCTTCTGGTTTCTTCCCAATTTGGGGAAACGGGTCAAAGGTTAATTAATTGACCGAGTGACCGACTAATACACTGACAGGTTGACCGTCCTGGTGAACTGGTGACATAAGAACAGCCGTCCCGGGGGGAGAGACAGCCTGGGAGGGGGATTATCGCTCTGTGTGTGTGTGTGTGTGTGTGTGTGTGTGTGTGTGAGTGCACCCCACTGTGATCTCCTCCATATTAGGACTCTTCATCCTGCAGCGTGTCTGTGCTGCTGCCTGTCTGCCTGCTTTAATTAGAAAGAAGCAGCTACGGAATAAACTCGCACACACACACACACACACACACACACACACACACACACACACACACACACACACACACACACACACACAC
>JBBPCS010002531.1:0-13379 GCA_037974645.1 Hollardia meadi
AAAAAAAGTTTATGCAACAGGTGGAGTATTCTAAACTCCTCCCTTGCAGAGCAAATCTGCCCGGCACTATAGGTCATCCAGATCTATCATTCTGCATGTCTATGTTGCTGGACAGGACAGGTTAAAAAAAAAGAGTCTCTTCATGGAGAGACACGTATTGTCTCTGTTTCTGTGGGATCGCTGCAGGTAATGTAATTAATATTTTGCTCTTTCATGATGTATTACTTCACCCATCTGCTGTTAATTAGAATGATCATTTCTATGACCTGATTTACGGACTGCAATCCGCTCTCTAACACACACAGGGACGCGCAGCAGCCTTCCTCCTCGGAAGATCGGTGCATTTGTTCATATGCAGTCAAATGGAGTTATTGATGGGACAGAGGATTAAGAGACGGTGGAGGCTGATGGTCCACCAGCCAAAGCACACAGGCCTGAATCTCAATAAGACGAGTGCCGCTCTTTAAATAGCAATGCGCCCTGAGCAGATGCACCTGACTTTTAAAGGGAATGGAAGAGGACACTCTCATTGGTTTAATTTATGTTACACCCTGAACACACCTAAAAATAATTTAGGGACTAAATACAACCCCTTTCAACCTAGCACCCTACTTTGCGCCCAGATTATGTGCCGTTTAAATAGCAAAAAGGAGATGGACATGCCCTTAATGCACCGTGTGCTTTGGAACGTTTAAATAGGGCCCAAATTCATCAGCAACACTCTACTTTAGCAATTAATTATGAAAATAAGCAGGATACACACAGACCAGTCAGCATCAGCCTAATTGAAGAAAACCAATAAAAGAGAAATTTAAAAAAGAAACAATGATGACAAGGTCCATCTCATTATAATTCCAGGAATTCCCCTGAATTTCTTTGCATCACGCACTCCTCCACATCATCCATTCTATTTCATTCTCCCTCTTTCCTGTTTACATGCTTCCCAGCTGCGAAGACTTTCCAGAGGGTTTGTTGCACAATGTCAGCCTGGACCAACATTGGCACTGTGTCAAGAACAGACAGCTCCAGTCCAGCCATGCATTTAGAGGGGTTATTTGTGGTAACAAGGACTGCTATTGCTGCCTAAATTCGGACTCAAATGTTTACAGCCAAGCAGGCTGTAAACCTTTGAGTCTGTCATGTTCTTGAGAGCTTCCTGCTCAGTCGACAGCTACTGTATGTCTTCAATCACACAAAGAGGGAAACTCTGACCCACAACAATGAAATACCAGAGCTCTTTTTTCTTGATGATGATTATTATTATTATTATTAGTGGTGGTATTATGTGTAAATTTATGAGGCTGAAACTGACCTTCAGTTCTGTGTCAGAGTTTCACATGCAGTCAGAAAGCTTTCTGCTTCTCTTTCAGACTTAATGGCACTTAAAAGTACTGGATAGATGCAGGAGAAGAATACAGGGAAGAGAAAGGGAGGAGTTGTGGTTGACAGAGTGAGAGGGAGCATGAAGAAATAGAGGTAAAGACAACAAGAGTGAACTGAAAAAAAGGGTAGAGAGAGTAGAGGTCTTCTTTGTTGTAATATGTCTTTATTGTTTTGACTGTTATCATGGTATTTATGCAAAAACAAATAGAGTCTTTTAAGATAGTGATCTTATTATTTTAGTCTCCATCAAAGATGTTAGTGCATGCCAGGGAACCTTGGAGTTGTATGATGCGTCCTCCGACCATTGTGGGGCACTGGAGGGTTGTTACGTTTAAGTTCCTCTTTGAATGTTACGGAAGAAAAAGTTAATGTCATGAAATAATCACAGAAGATATTTGGTGTTGAGTTTATCATCGGATATATCAGAATGGATTTATTCTGCAAAGTCTCCAAAAAGACACAGCAGTTCAAGGCTGGATTACAAAGTTTCTGAAATTAATACAATTGCACCAGATGGCACAAGTGTTATCTTCTGGTCAAAACTAGTAAGTCTCTCACATGTAGTGCTCCATAGATAGTTGAATTGAGTAACGTTATGTAGTAAATGACATTGTTGACCCCCTAGTTAACTTCTGAAGTGTCCAGTATCTCAGATTTTTGCTATCGGTGAGCCTGAGTTTAATGCTTGGTGGTGAGAGAGGCTCACACACCCGGCTCAGCTGGAAAAGCTCTGCCTCAGCAACACAGTACGCAGTTTATTTAATACAATGTTACATTAAACATAACATTTATTTTTCACTTGCCTGGTTGGATAACCTGATGAAGCATTTCACTTTCCCTAGCACAGAGTTTACAGCCATGGGCAAGCGTTGATGTTATGCCCTGCATATAGCGTTAGCATCTTCGGCTACCAGCTCTACTGACTTTAGTGCCAAGGGGATTTAAAAACATCAGACTGTAGAATCTGGATTGGCACTTGGATCAGTGACATACGTCCGATATCCGATGAGTGAATTACGTCTGGATCAGGACCCGATACCGATATTGGATCAGATTGGTCTCATCTCTAATACACACAACACAAATGTGCACACACAAACACACACACACAGGAATCAAAATGTCCAGTGCAATTACTGTATGTCTGTAATTCCCAACAGCTTCTGTGTATATGTTTGCCACAGGGGAATGATGCATATTGTAATATGCTGAACACCACAGCGTGTATTTGAGTTTTAATTTGTTGCTGTTGCATAATCTTTTCAGCTTACTTGTTTAATTCAGTTTTGTATTTGTCGCTTCACTGCCCATTTGGTCGAAAGTACATCCTCTATTTTTTTAAATCTTTTATGTGCGGTAAATTAACAAAATAAATCAAGTTGTAATAGAGTCACATTGTTTCTTTAGTCTCTGACAGCACTGCAGTGGGATTGCGAAGCTCTGTTTGGTCACATCGGCCACAATAAAAAAGGCCCGTCTGCATGGTCTAATGCATATCTATTCATGGAGACAACTGGCACATTCATTTGCATAATATTTGTGTATTACGAAAGTCATCCATGCAGAAACATCCAAATAATACATTTCCCAGTTGACAAGTTGCTTGAATGCCTAATGGTGAAGCATTGTGTGCCTCTGAATAGAGGTTTCCTACTGGCAACTACAAAGAATGTGCTGCAAGGTTGAAAAGTAAGATGAATGGGATATTAGAACAATTACTTAATTACTGGATATTTATATAGTCAGGAGCAGCTCTTCACACAAAGAGAGAAGTATACCTCCTCCAGCACTTCAACATTTTCACTAACATAAAAAAAATTCTAAAAATAACATTAAAATTATCGATTTATAGCATTTATATTACAAAATACCCCTTTCCCTTTTCTAGTCTCATTCCTGAGCCAATCGCATACCCTGTGCCTGGATGGTTCCACAACCATAGATTTATAATTGAACTAGATACCTTGTTTGCAGTTTGAGGTGTGGTGTCACATTTATAATGGTGGTCTCTGGAATTTTTTGTTGCAATACCACGAGTGACCACTGGGCAAAACTGGAAGCAAGGCTGAGTGGTGCTGTCGTGTCCAGGTCGTATCCATTGTACATAACCTTAGCAGTGTTGTCAGTTTAAAAATGTTCCTCTGGAGAAACACAAATTAAAGGAAAAAGCAAATTAGTTATGAATACAGAGAGTGATGTGTCTTTCTCTTGAGCTGCTTTAGCTCACAGGAGCTAGCTTGTGAGCATGCAGATGCTGAGCCTGCTAACGCACAAATTATAGTGTTAGCATTGTTGTCGGGTTTGCATGACATAAATTTCAGTATATTGAGTCTGGGACTGTTTTTTTCATATAAACAAACGTCCATTACCTTCAAGCCTTTGCCAAAGGAGTTCACACAATGCTGATTAAGCTGAACCACTAGATAAATCTCTAGTGTCGGTGACCTTCCTCTGGTGGCTCACCGATAGAGATGCGTTTTGTAGAGCAGAAGAGGGGAGCAACCGTAGGGACGGAGAAGGAGAAGGCTTCAGTATGGGTTACAGGCTAAAGCAAGTATGTCAGAGCCTAATGCATCAGAAACATTTCAACTGTGTTTTTTGTTATTACTCCCACTGCAGGTTCAACTCTAACATGAACCCCAATAAAAAATTGATGAAAATGAGAATTAATAAAATCACATAACAAAATGACTTTTATATTGTGAATTTACTATACTACCATATATTTTTCTCATATGTGTCTGACTATTTTATGCCTTATTTATCTATTAAGTAATTGTTCCATTCATAGGCACAGTTAAGCCCCGCCTACCTTGGAGGGGAAAACAATTCATCTCTCTCCAGAGACTTTATATTACATGAAGGTGCCTCATTGTCATTTCTGTCTGCTAGCAAACAACATAAATATTCCTAAAATTTGCTGTGTGGTGGTATACAATAACAACAGGGCGAAGAACCCTGAACTAAGTTTTCATAAGCTGCTGACCCGAAAAACTGAGCCTTTTAAGAAGACAAAAGTGGATAGAGGCTGGGGAATCCTGGCGCTCAATGTGTTGTTATGGGTGAGAGAGAGAGAGAGAGAGAGAGAGAGAGAGAGTACACAACTGTAACAAAGCATTTTGTACATTTTTACATGTATTTTGTTTGCAATTTAGCCCTTTGTCGCATATTGTGGTTTTCAGAGTATGACGTGTTGCTCTCTGTCTCTTGTTTACTGCATGTTTTGACAACTACTTAAAAAAACAATGGCATAAGAGAGAAAGATGAAATAACATATAACCAAACAAACTGACAAACTGATTTGGGAGAGACAGTAATGTTTTCTATTCATGCTTTCAGCAAATAATCTTTCATCAAGAACTTTCCCCTGAGTTTCTGCTGCAGCAGCACTTCTGAAAGACGGCAGCTTTGCCCTTGCGAGTGAAACATGACTGTATTTCCACGACTGATCGCGCCCTGACTCTGTGTGTTTGTGTGTTCTTTCTAGCCTCTTGACCCAGACGTGGCTTATCTAATGAGCTCTATTGGCTTTAACAACCCGCAACAACCATTCTGTGACCGCTTGACCTCTGTTATATACTAATGGATTCAACAGTGAGACCATTAAAGAATAACTGTAATCCTAAACAGCTCTATATCCAGTTCATACACTCCTTCACTGACAGAGACTTAACAACCTTCACATTGTACACACGGCAGGAGCCACTTCTGTGCAGTTCTCCTGTTAATGTATAGACAGAGAGACTCCCATCCAATCAGGTCCACTGGCCTGCTTTCTGCCATGACTGGGATGTTGGTATGTATGAATGTGTTTTCTTGTGTTGGAATTTAAGAGTGCGTCCTTTTGTGGGCTTATGTAAGGCTATGAAACAATTTACTATGATTGTTCATTGGATTTGAATGGAACCATTATATAATGAGTTAATGGTATTCTATTGTTTTTCAATTAATTCCAAATAAAAGTGAACTAAATGAGTTTTTAAGGTTTTTTGTGAGTGAAGTGTTTTGTCTGATGTAATGCATAACAGCAGAATACAGGGAATTACATTGGACATTGGTAATTTTTTATTTTTTTTTAAATTTTGCATACACGTGTCGTATCATTTTATACAGCGCATAGATAAATAGCTAAAGGAAAAATATTTTTTAATCCCAATAGGATATTGCAGATTTATAGCAGAAACACAAATAACAAAATATCATAAGGACTCAACAAAGAGGTAAATGAGATAAACAATAAAACCATAAATAACTAAAATCTTAACGACATACTGGATTGATCCTGTATATTGTGATGTACTAATATGGCGTGGTGCTTCAGTGGAATTGAATATGTATACATATTGATATTGGACAAACATTCTTAACATTAATAACATGATAATGATACTGCCCTGCTCTAGGCTTAAGTAAATGTCATTACATTCTGCACAATATGAAATGTTTGTATTTTAAAAAGAAGTTCAAAACCTCTAGCTTATGTACACGAGAGGATACGAAAGGCTACGATGAAATTAGCAAAGATGAGACTTTTCCCCCCACTCTGAACTCTTGTGGAACATGCACTGCAAAATGCAATTGTGTTGTCTTCCTTTGAAGCTATGAAAAATGTCCTGGTGACAACATGTTTGGCTTTCTAGTTTACACTGTGGGCTCTGCACGGGTGCAGCAGTTTAACGTCATGAGTGCAACAACAGCGCGCTGCACTTGTTGTGATTCTTCTTCGTATCAGATTGTTTAGATCCTGTTCTTGTTAAGCCAATGAAAGGCTTTGGCTTTTGGCTTTGTATTATCAGCTCTATTTTTCTATTATATATATATATATATATATATATATATATATATATATCTTTTTAAGTTCTCTTTAAGTTTTCTTACGTGCTCTATTAAAAGTCTCCAAAGGTTCAGTTAGAGAAAATAGACCCAAGGATAATTAGACCTCATCCAAAATGCAAACAGACAACAAAACAGAAACATGATGCTTCTCCAGCTGATGAGCGGCTGCTGTCTGAAAAGAGTGGCAGTAAATGTAATTTATCCCTGCACTTCATACTTCAAACACTCGCCATCTCGACTTCAAAATTACATTTCTCTCTGATCATTAAAATGCACCATGTTATCAGAGCTGATGGAGTCTGCTCGGATCCACTTAGTATTGACACTCAGCCTCGTCTCTGGTCCTGGTCTGTTCTCCGTTAGTAGGAACAAATAGGGCCAAGAACACCTCTACTCTCTCTACCTCTTTTTGCAGTTCTCTCTTGCTGTCCTTTCCTCTATTTCTTTATGCTCCCTCTCACTCTGTCAATCCCAGCACCTCCTCCCTTTCTCCTCCCTGCATTCTTCTTCTCCTACATCTATCCAGTAGTGCCATTAAACAGAGAAAATAGAGATAGAGCTAACAAAAGCCCTTCGTCACCCTTGTCCTTCACTTGTTCTGTTAGCATTTGTATGAGCGGCTTTATCTTGCCTCACATGCCAGCTAAATCTGTAAATGTCTCAAATCTTTTCAAGACCAGATGTGTGCAGGTGGTTTGGCCTTATGGAGCTTCAGCGTTTTCTTTTTGAAGTTCATTGCTTGTTCAGGATTTGCTGTCGACAGCAAAATGAAAGTTTGACATTCATTAAAAGAAATCGCTGTTTCATTGCTGAAGTTTCATGCATTTTTTAAAAGGTTATCGAGTGTGATGAGTGAGCAGATATGTTTTCTTGTTATGGCTGTTGTCGACTATTCCCAAACACTGAGGCTATTTTCCGCTGTGCCACCCAGTTTCTCCAAATCTTTAGTTAATCAGATTTTAGTAAGATTTCTGTTTAGAAAATGACAATTCACCCCAATATCAAATATACATATTTTCCCTCCTAGCTGTAGTGCTATTTACCCATCTAGATTGTTTTGATGTGAGTTTTGGAGATATCAGCTGTAGAATAATGGCTAAAAAAACATCAGGAGGTTCAGATGAGGCAACACATTTTTCCCTTTGAAAACTATCTCTTTTGAACTATCAGACTCATGCTATCAGACTTGTGAATGCTTGTTTGATAGCAGAACATCAGAGCAGCACACTGACTAAGCTGACAGTAAGCAGGAAAGTCCATCTTTTTAGGCTGTGATTACACCCATTATTGTATCTTTATATAATGCAGCCCCTCAGTATGTGAACAATGACACATTTTCATTGTTCTAGCTCTACTTCAGCACGTTGGATTAGAAATGAAACAATAACTATGAGATTTAAGTGCTGGCTTTCAGTTTTAGGGGTGTTTGATGTTCACATCCGTACCAGGTTAACAATGTTGGGCTTTTTTAAAACACAGTCCTGTGATTTTAGGAGAATGTAACAGGGTCTTTAAGAGTCTGGCTGTATGCCAAGGAGTTCTTGTATTCTTGACAAGACCCGGACTGGTAAAAAAAAAGCCTGGGAGGAAAGTGCTACTAAATGCTGTAAAATTAGCATTACTTGATAGCAGGGCTGCCCTCAGCACATCATATCACAACTAACCTAATATATACTGTATATATAATAAGATATATATGATCATTTATTCCTGGTGCTTTAATTATGGAAGTGCAATTGATTTAACACTTAAAACTGAAACTTGGCTGTTTTAACTATGTAGGATGTTTGTTTTTTTTAAACTAATAGTAGAAGATGTGACTGACAAAAATCTGTTGCTGTGGAAAATCAGCAAACCAAAACAAATGTAACAATGTGTCAGTAGCCGGGCAGTATTAGGGGAACTGTAACCATAATAAAAATATTTATACAGCTGCCAACAATGTAGTAAATTGGCAAACCATGGTGATATGCTAATTTTGCATTTTAGTTGATGTTGGTTACATATATAAGTCAAACAAGTGATGTTCCCCCAGTGGAGGGAGACAGGCACATCACAATCACACATTATGTTCATACCTAAGAGAAAACTCAAAGTACAAAAAAAATGTTGAATTATCACAAAGATCACTTGTACATGTCATAAATCTGTTTGTTATAAGGTAACACTTATTTGTTGCATGAGTATATCTATTGGCTACTTTGATTATAGCAGACATACTCTAAAAGGATTGTGAAAAGTGCTGGTGTGGTGGACCAGGGTGCAGTGTGTCTTCTGGAAGATAACTGGACAAAGAGGTGAGGCCAAATTGCAGAGATGCAGTGACCTTGGTGCTGAGGATGGTGGAGTGGATGGAATTGAGGAGGTGAAGCATCAGTGGAGCACTCAGAAGAGGAGACGATCAAATTAACTACACTCTCTTGTTCTTGACTCGTTCTGTCTCGCTCATACACTCTCTCACAGACACACAAACACATGGCAGTGATGTGGGTGTAAATACACCTTATGACTGACAATAGAAAAACTGTGTTTCTCCTTCTCTGCCTGTTTCCTTCTTGTTTAAGACAAGAACCGAGGTAAGGTGAGCCCGGCTGTGTGTGAAGGTGATCTAGTCCGATAACAATCAGCTGTTGACCAGATGGAAGAGTCAGGAGGTCCAGATAAAGACACAACAGCAAAGGGAACCAAAAAGGGTCCAAATCATTTATTCGGATCTGCAAGGTCAATGGTCATTATCAATAGTAGGTTTTCTTCCTATAGAGATAAGCAGGTGTAAATAAAAGATAATGTGACTGGAAAACAAAGTCAGCGGGCGGGGGGATGTGCAGCGGGTCTATTATTAGCTGCAGAATTACATTGTATATTTCAAAAGCTTTCCAGTTCAGACAATGTGACCTTCATAGCAAAGATGATGGTTTGTGCTGTGGCATGTCTGTGGTGCCAAAAGGGGAATTCTCTTTAACATACATTTCCTCTGTGTGGTTTTTATGGTCTGAATACATTGACAGTTTAATTTAATGTTTAACTCACAACTGAATACAGGCTGAGTAACTGAAGTGCACGTCTGATATACGCATCATTGTTGCTGCTTATTAGAAGCATTATAAGGCAATAACTGCCCAGAGGGTGTGAAAATACCATTATACAATAATCATAACCCTTATTGCTGCCAGCAATCATATCACTCAACACTTCTCATCCATCCCACTCCAATGTGGATGAGTGTGTTCTTAAATATAATCTGACATGTTTAGACTCAACAATAGAAAGAGTGAGGTAGAGGAGACAGTATAAATTTCATCAACTGCACATAACAGCGCAGAACCATTTTGGAAAGCCTAATGTTTAACAAAGTTTTAATGTTTTATAAATTGATCCACTGTGGTTAATGGTGTAACTCTTTGAACAGGCCTTCACATCTCCTGCTTAGCCACAGTGACAGTAATGGGCTCTGACCATTGACATAAATAACGATGGACAATGTGTCCCCACTTCTTCTCATTGTACAAAAATGAGGCCAAAATATCCTAAATACGAGCACTGCCATCTTGCTCTGGTGATGTCATTTGGAGCCAGAGTCTGCGCAGTAGCGACCGGGCAGCAGAGCCTTTGTATTGAGTTCCCACCCGAGTCCCACCGATACACGCACCCGCCCAATCGCGAGCAGGGATCAGATGTCAATCATGACGCTTCGCCCCATTTTTAGAGCATCAAATAACTAATTTAAACCAAACTGATCAGAAAAAATAACACTTGAACATACATCAGCGTGATAAGAACTACCTAAGATGACATAAAACATATTTGAGAAAAATTTATTTGAGATGTACTTTGAGTTTTTAGTTTGGCCCATGTCCTACCTGATATGCTGTAATTGAGGGGGTGGAGTTAATGACCCACCAGGAACCCACCAGGGGAGCTCTCATGTCGTTCATCTTTATATAGTCAAAAGCTCTGACTGAATATGAATATATGACAGGAAAAACTGATAGTGATGTTAATGTAGGCGTTGTGGGTGCAGAGTGATATGTTTATTCTTGATTAAAGATGCAGACACTTGAGCTCATTCTCATAACTTTAGTGAGTGCCCGAAACAAGCCACAGAACAGTACAACTCTCCTCGCAAGTGAAAAAAACAAAACAACAACAGCGGAAAACCCTCCTGCTGAGCAGACTACCACAATAAAAGCTGCTATCACTGAACTATACATTAAGTGTAGTACCATTCTCACAGTAACATGAGTGTTGAATATTAAATGAATTAGACTACACTAATCAACGAATGAGCTTACAAAAAAAAATTTTTATGCCTGGACAATATGAATTAAACAACATTCTTGTTCAATTGTACAGCTTAACCAACTATGAATTTTAACTCTTACAATCATTACAAATGCATGTTACCATATACACGGTTAAAAGAAATATAATAAGAATACTTACATTTAGCTTACTAAGCTGACATTACATGCATGTAGTAACGACGTTTATGCCAGAAAAAGTCCCAAACAGGTAACAAAAACACGTGTACACACACACAGAGAGAGAGAAAGGTGGTATGCAGATACAAACACTTCGTCATGTTCTTCCACAGGGTACAATTACCTTGTCACCCAGTCTGAGTCGACAGTAATTAGCACAGCAGTGCCTCATTAAAAGTCATTATTTAGATAGAATATCCATTGACCTTCCTCACTATGCAACTGGTTACTTTCTGTTGTTCCCTTCTCCCTGTGTGTGTAGTTACAACCCTGAGATCTCCACTGCAGTCTATTGGGACAGTTTATACCAGCAGCTTTTTCTACAACTATTAAAGTGGGTGAGTGGCAATGCCATTCAGGTCTAACAAGCCTAAATATTTAACCTTCTATGGCAAACAGCAGAAAACTTGGGCATGAATACTGAAAAGAATACCATCTCTACACAGTGGAGACAATGGAATAAGAAGAGGCCATGGCAAACATAATGACTGGTAAAGGAAAACGTAGTTTAGATTGGGTTTATTTAATAATTTGAATCTGTAAAATGAAGGCAAATTCTTAACAAGTGTGTTTTTAACTAATATATGAGCAGCAGTAAGTAGAAGTGACTCCCTGTCAATCTGTTGGGGAAACAAACATACTATATGCTAGTGCTTTAGTGCTTGTGGTGCTCAAAGGGCTACTAAAAATACATCATCAGCCATGTCTCTTTCAATAAATCATAACCCGGTTACTCAGGATAATCCACAGACCTTGTTGTGAGCGGTTTCATGTAAGAACTATTTACTTTCCACATCACCACATAGAATTAAGCATGCATCAACTCATGCCAGAGTCAGCAAAGCAGTGATTAGGGTTTAAGCTTTGGTATCAAGTTCCCGCCCATACACCCGCCCGCTCAATCACGAGCAGGGCTCAGCTGTCAATTGCCCTGCTTCACCCCCTTTTTATAGCATCAAATAACCAATCAAAGCCAAATCTTATCAGGAAAATGAACACATGACCATACAGTGTGATACGAACCACCTAATATAACAGAAACCATCTTTCGGAAAAATGTATCTGACGTGTACTTTGAGTTTTTAATTTCACTTTCGGGTCAATGGTATGGATGTATGGACTTCATTCAAGTACAAAGAACAGTAAGATGATTCAGCTTTATGAATCTTGGCTGCTTTGACAGTACAACCCTTTAAAATAACAATAACAATACAGTCTAAATATACAATGTAAAGCCTAACTAGCTGACAATGTAAATAATGTCACTTTCCACAAAAATATAAAAACCCACCACTCAATAAAGTCAACCTTGGTGTCAACACTGAATAATGATGCACATTGTTGCAAACAGTTTTTACAGAACAATGTTACTGCTTTTAACAAGTGTTATTATTCTGCCATGATTCTTTTTTAGTCCTGATTCCAGTATGTTTTGTGTCTTGTTTATGTTTTAGATATGTTTTTGTGATGTTATCCATCTTTGTACTTTTATATGAAACATCTAGATCTATCATATGTTTTATTCATTATTTCTTTGTTTCTGCTGCCTTCTTGACCAGGACTCCCTTGCAGAAGAGTTCGTTTTTTTTAATCGGAACTTCCTGGTTAATTAAAGGATAAATAATTAAATGTCTAAATATGAGGGACTGGACCTATTCATAAAAGTACTTCAGAATCTAACCATTGTGGATAGTCAGTGGCTCACCACAGCCACCAGTCTTTCAGGGCTTGTTTTTATAACATGATTCAGATGGAATAGGAGCTGAGTATCAGCAAGCATGTTCTTGAGGTTGCATCAGTGTCCATGTGCTTTCTGCAACAGCTCAGGCAGTTCAAGTCAGATTATCAGAACACATATCCTGGCAGGATTTAACACCAACATGCTGAAAGAAGGTTGGTGCCCTGCTAATCCAACCACATTGGCAAGAAGTCCTGTCCATATCAACTGTTCTTGATATTTGTAAAACCTTTCTGAGAATGGGCAATACATTGAGAATTTGCATCCTGCTTCTATCTGGCTTATCATTCAATGTGCCCACTCTTCCAGTATCAAGGTGTTAATTACATTGCGGAAATGGGACATGATTTCCAATCATGCTTCTCCTAGTCAGTCACTGTGGAGCAGGGACAAACCTTGGCTACTCAGAGTAGACTGTTGGTTTATTAAAGGGCTAGATAACACTATCCCTAACGCAAATAAATCTGTGCACCCAATTTATTATTATCACTTATTATTGCTTAATCCTAATACCTACAGAGAATCTACGGTCTGATAGCGACTGATCATATTAAGTCATACAGTTGATCAGAAATATGGTGGTTTCAAACATTAACATTTTGCTTGCAAAAATGAAAGTTTCAAGTATTAAAAAAATATAAATATTGTGTAGTATGGACTAATGACTCATGTTAAGACTTAATTCATCTAACAGCAAGGATGATTAAAAATCATAGCCCACTTCAGCTTGGATGTGTTGGCCACAATCTTTACATGCTTTAAATGACTTTACATGAACTTCTTGTTGCCCACTTTTTGTTTATTGATACAATATTGGATTTATATATATGATGTTTGTCATAGTCTGACTTTTGTGTTTTGCGTTTGAGAGAGAGAGAGAGAGAGAGAGAGAGAGAGAGAGAGAGAGAGAGAGAGAGAGAGAGAGAGAGAGAGGGGGGGGG
>JBBPCS010002533.1:0-13377 GCA_037974645.1 Hollardia meadi
TTACTTGTGTTGTCTTTGACTAATATTTAAATTTGTTTGATGATCTGAAACATTTAAGTGTGACAAACATGCAAAAAGATAAGAAATCAGGAAGGGGGCAAACACTTTTTCACACCACTGTATATTTAAGTATAAGTCTCCGGGGTCATAATGAATAGCTTAATTTTACTATTAATCCAAGTGAGTCACCAGGAAAAATCAATAATGTTTCCAATTTTCACTGGAAGACAAACCGGCTCAGTTACGAACATTCAATGACAGAGCTCTACTGAAATAATAACACTGAAAGTGTTAATCTATAAAAAGCAAGGCAAACTTTATTTCACAGTCTTAAACTCCAATCATTTTACATACATACTGTACTTCCAAAATACGTGTTTTAACGTTTAGGGGAAGGTGAGTAAACCATTTTCTTTTCTTTGTTTTGATTCCTCACACCATCTTCTTCATACAATCAATTAGCCCAAAGGTAATCAGAGACAGGAAATGCCAGAAAAGAGGGAGTCAGGAAGACGAGCTTCGCAAACAGGAAAAGAACAGAAACCTGGACACACATGCACACACACAAAGAGCACCATTGGCAAAAAACTGTGTAATAAAAAAAATATGTAAACTGTAAACACTCAAGTTGCATCTGTAAAAATCAGCCTGGCCATCAGTCAGACACATTTAACCTCCTTGGCCTTTTTGTGATAAACATGTGTATCCAGAATTACTCCTCCATCTGCGCCCAGGCTTCTTCAGCTTTCATGTAGTACTGGTTAGCCAGTCGACCCTTCATGGCCTCCATGGCAGCTTCTGCTGCTTCTGTAAAGAGATCACCTGCAGGGAGGGAAGGTGTGAGAGGTCAGGATGGTAGTATTGCCTCTGTATTTGTCTACATGTCTGTGTATGTCTCATTTCTCTGTGCCATAGAGCTCAACTCAAAACACCACTAACTCACACTGATGCACCGGATATGTTTTCTTCTTCACAATGAACACATGCACACACAAACACTATAGATTATTTCGATTCAATCCCACATGCTACATCCTGCTGCCCGGAAATACTCAGGAGAGCAATAATGTGTATTAATCCACAGCTGAAAATAGTCCCCAACAAATGCACCATTTACTCCTTTTTTAAAAAACGTTTCATAAAAACTACAGTGCCCAGCTGTTTCAGGAAATTACTTTAGCCTTTTATAAAGTTTATCTATATATTTGTGATCTGTTTTTAAAGATTTACGTCTTTGGCAGGAAGGAATGAGCTTGGGGCTGAGTGCTATAACTGCTCAATTTGGTCTTTTCAGGTCATTTGTTGACAATAAGAAGCTGCATCTTATAAACAATTTTTCCTACTAGCAGTATGCTATTGACCTGAAAATCTATGTTTTGAGTATCAAATATTCAAGCATGAAGGCTCTAACGACGGCTCTGAAAAGCTTAAAGCTGCAGTCAGCTTAGATTCACGGCAGTTACAAAGGTGACCCAGAGTGACTTAAGATATCACACATCCATTGAAGTCTCTCCAACAACTTCTCCACTGTTGATCTGTGGTGTCAGTATGTTGCTTTGCCAATTAATTGTTTTTAAAAAACCCATATAAATACACTTTTTCCCAGCAGAGCTTCAGAGTTATAAGATTATAGCATGACACTGAAAGAATGCATTCAGCCATGTTGTGGAGAAACTAAGAACAACAGTAGAAACACAACAGCCAAACAGGAGAGCTACAAACTTTTCGAAACCTCATCTCAAGTCTACATGGGCTGAGAATACTCAAAAGACTTTCTGACGGTATATTCAGGTACATTTATCACAAACCTGCTCTCTGTGGGTCAGCGGTGAGGTTGAAGCCTCCCACTTGGAACATCTCTGCCTCTCTGGCCAGCAGCAGGTAGCGAGGCTCGTCCTGCGTCCCATCAAACTCTCCCCCCTCGTCATAGTCGGTCATGTTTAACGCAGTGTCGTACCAGTGAATCGCTTCCTCCCAGTCCCGCTTTCTGCATAATTAAGAAAATAAAAAACAAGAATCCACACCCTTTAGCATGTTGACTCCTGTAATAAGAGCCTTTAGAAATCCCTCTAGGGGGCAGTATCATCATAACTGTTGGACCAGGATTCCTTTAAAAGGGAAGACGCCCAACTTTTCATAGCTTCACTCACCTGTCAGCTGACAGATCCATCCCAGTATCAAAGGCTCTGGCCACTATGATCATAGAAGATCTGTCGCCAGCCTCAGCAGCCTGCAGCAGATACTTGAAACCTTTCATTCGGTTTCCTGCATTATCCTGCCAACAACACAAACATGTAAGAATACAACTGCACAAACCGAATATCAAACCAGCTAAACAAAAAAAAAGTGCATGCTACCTCCAGTTCCACATCTGGCAATATGTGATGAGGCAGCTGCAGATAGCACTGTCCCAAAGCCACGATGGCCTCCAGCTCGCCACACAGTGCAGCTCTCTCCAGGTGGAACACGGCCGAGCCCTGATCCCACTGTTCATCCTTCTCACAGAACCGACCCGCTTCATGGTACCGCACCATCGCCAGGTGGACCTGGGCGGGAGGAAGGAGACTCAGGATATATTCAACTGATGAAAGAAGGTAACCATGAAAACCAGCTTTTTCTGCAGCAACATCAGAATTGTGTTAGCAGCCAAAGAAAGACACACATTATGATTGCGGTGGTGTCGACAGGAGCTAAAAATCATCTGCTGCTCGTCACTCTCATTCTGACTGTTTGTAACCAGTTTTTTGAGCTTGTATTGTGTATTTACACTGTAAAAGTGACTAAATAAGGAATACTTAATAAAAAAAAACATGCATTTTTGAGTGCACAAAGAAAAACGGAAAGCCTACTCACTCACAGCTGAAAAAAAACATTAAATTCCAGAAAGATCTTAAACAGCAGAAAACAAGTATTAAATCTTCAGAGAAACATTTTGCTCCTGCTTTGTAAATTTTAATTTGCAGCGATATTCCAAAAGTTTTTATTGACGTTGAACTTCTGTTCATAAAACTGCTAAGAATGTTGTTTTCTTGTGAATATTTTGACTGTCAAGACGAAAGTAATCTGTATATACTGGTGGAAATAGTCTTCCTAATAATCTTAAAGTGTATTCGCTGCTTCAGGCAATCCTGCCACATTAATCAAACCTCAAATCAACCAGTCTGATCTGAAGTTTGACCTTTCCGAGGACCGACTGGCCGATCTTCTTCTGCAGCAAAGCGTTGAGTCGCTCCACCTCAGTGGCCACGCAGGATGGTCGGTGCACGTGGGCGCGAGACGAATGGTAGAAGCTCCACTTCTCCTCCGTCAGCTGAGCACAAAAAGAAGATACAAGGAAGGATAAAGAATGAAAAGGAGAACCACCTGTTGTTTGGCACAATAATCAGAAAACAAGTCATGAAGGTAAAATCAAGTGCAAGTTGACAAATCACACTCTCAGGGGTGTACCCATCCAGAAAAGTCTGCTTTAACTTGAGCTCAGAGCTGGAGGAGTAAATCCCTGTTGGCCTGTCACTCAGTGAATGCAAAATCATGTAAAGCATAAGAACAGGAGCGCACACACACAGTTATCATGGCGGGAATCATTAACAAGATGGTGGAGTTGGTGAAACAGAGGTAGATGGTGTTTCAGTTCCAAATGTCAATTTAGAATCTCTTTGCATTTTCAGACTGTTTTCATTCAGATGCTCACATCTTAACCTGAGAGTCATGCTTGATAAGCCTGCACAGCACTGCACGGGTGGGGTGGGGGGGGCCTGGCTTACGAGCCACCATGCAAATAAATAATCACCCATTTGTTCTCGGGATTGTATGAATTTAAGCCTGCAGAGACTCTTGGAGGAGCTACCATCTTCCTCTAGTGAGGGAACACAAAGAGCGGGAGGAGCTAAATTAGAATAAAAGGTGGTGTTAAAGCAAAAAAAAAAAAAAGGGGGGGGAAAGACAATGTGAAGAAAGACAAAGATGAGGATAAATTAGAGGAGGGCTATTATGATTGAGGTGAGGATGATGTTTACACACTGTTGTCCCTACGTTTGTTTACCCGTCTGACACTGTCCTCATCCGACTCAGAATATTGTCTTTTGCAGCGATGGTGGGCCTACGTGACGATACAACATGCATTATAAAACCTACAGTCAGAGGAGTTTAACATTCAAACTTAATGTGGAGAAGAGGAAATGTTAACAGAGTGCACTACAGGGACAAGAGAAGTCAATAAAATGTTTATGTTTAGGATAATATGCCAGAGTATCCTTAAAAATGTGTCATGAATATAAAAAACACTAGAAAACATCATTCAGACAAGCTATAACATATTTAAAATACATTTTGCCACTTAATACGTCTGTAAATGTCAGACATACACACATACATGTTGCATTGTTTATCTAAAGGATAACCGAGGGATATGTGTGTGTACTTCAATAATTAACCACTTCCTTTTGTCTTTTTGACAAGAAGAATTAACGCTGGACATTTTCCCAAATTAAAATCAGGTCAAACCAAAGTCAGATGGGAATCTTTACCCCGTCCACGTGGTCATTTGGGTCGCCTTCACTCCTCCTCTCACTGGGGTAGCCGCTGTCGCCGCCACTATCAGAATCCTACAGAGAGAAATCAAAACAGTCGGTGTAGTCACTCGCAAATCGTGTGGCAGGTGTGCACAGCTCAAAGTTGACGACTCAAATCAGACTTAAGGTTCAGCCATCTTGGAGTTGTCCAATCATGTTTCCTCCAGCTGAGGAGCATCTCAAAACTCAGGTCTTTCCTTTCTTACTCGGCTTTCTGTGATTTTACTCACCTTGTGTTCACCTGTGCTGTTATTGAGATGTCTTTCATACTCATTAATCCCAGTAAAAGATAAGCCTGTAAAGTGTAGAAATAATACATTTATGTTATGGATACTACGCTTAAATATACATAAATATAGTTATGTAATAAATGTGCTCGTGCGTGTACCGATAGGGGATTTGCTCAAAGATCCAGGTGCAGCTAGCGGGGAGCAGGGCAGGATGAGAGGGGAGCAGGGAACTGAGTCCAAATCGCTCATGCTCTCGTCTGCAGATGACGTCTCAGACAGGCGGGAGAACAGCGGAGGAGCCCGGCTTCCCGACATGGTCCGAACGCGAGGAGAACCGCAGGGCTCCTCGCAGCCTCTCAGCACCGTCTGGGCTGATTTCTGAAATAAATCAAGATAAATGTCTCTTGAGGAAATAGCAACAGTAGGTGGCGGAACAAGCAGAATTCAGTGAAGATAAAGATAAGCATCCTTATTATTGCTAATCCTGAAATGGGGGCTGAGGAGAAACATGGAAAAATCTTTCCTTCTTTCCTTTGTAGTGTTTGTGGCTGCACATTCAGCCGTTTTCTGATCAAAAACAAATGATCTTACAGGAAATAAGATCCCAAAGCAGGGTTCAACAGTCACATTCATGCCTAAATATGGCAACTGTGAACAACATGAAATGCAATAAATCTTACTTCTAATTCTTGGGGATATTTTTCACATTTTTTATTTATTATTTTATGAACTTTCACAGATGTTTTTTACCCTGACCCCCTGCTGATATCTGGAACCTGGCTGACACTTTATTTACATGATTAAAATGTTAGAATTACAAGCAGTTTGTTGGTGCAGTCCAGCTGGGACCTCTCTGCAGGGGAAAGGTCAAAAGGCGTCAGGCCCATACTCTTGCAGATCTTGTTGCACAGGTGGGAGTGGAAGAACAGCGCCATGCCTCGCACGCCTGGAACACAAGATGAATCATTTCCGAACAAACTTCACACAAGTATCTGACAGCAGTTTGTCAAAGGGAACAGTACCTAGATTTCCATCTCCAAAGTCGGTCCCCTTCTCTGTGTGGATCTGAGGGTCAGTGTAGAGATCCCCGACTCCTTGGATGTCCACCACGATCAGCTGGTGGCCCGATCGCTCGAAGGAGAAGTGACTGAAGGCCTGATGGATGCAAAAGGCTGTGGATTATTAAACCATTATAAGCTGAACATGTATTAATAATTCCAAAAGGGCGATGTCACCCACCTGTGGAGTGAGTCGGATGTTGTCGTCCCTCACAAAGCCGGAGTTGGAGTTGTATTTGATGTACTTGCCCTCGATGTAATGTTCCAGGTGGAAGAGAGGTTTACCTGGTCTGTCGGTCATCTCCACCACGTACATCTGCATGATGTCCACCTGAGGATAACAAAGAGGTATTTTCACTCACATGTGCAGTACAGGCCCGTCAGTGCCCAAGACTGTCGTGTATGTGGTCAATATTATTGTTTACAGTCCTTCAATAATGATGCAATTATAGTTTTTAGGCTGAAATAATGGAAGTTATGGCAACTCCCAATGGTTTTGTCTTGATAATGAAATGCAAACAATACATAATGCTGTCTCACAATATAAGACCTGAAACAAATTTAGAAATATTTTCTATAAAAATCAATTTATTGTCAACTTGAGCTGTAACGATTGGTCAATTAATGTATTTGGGACTTGTAGTGAGAAAAAAACAGGACATTTTAGGACATAACATTGGGCTTTGGGCATATTTTTCACTATTTTTTGACATCTCATAGACCAAATGATTAATTTGTTAATCAACAGCATGATTATCAAATTAATCATTAATGAAAATAACTCGAGTGCTCTGGAGGGATTATTACCGATTTGTCCCGTTAACCAGTCGTCAGCACATCAGTGGACTGTAAATGCATCTCCTGTACCTGTTTGGGAGGCCGGTGGCGGTTGTACTCCTCTCCCCAGAGTTTGGCCTCCATCTGCAGCCGGACGTCCTCAAAGTAAACATTTCTGTCCACCGTCTCCATGTAACGCTTGGCCACATAATTGCATGCCGACTTCCAGTTGCTGCTGTGTGAGAAATTCGACAACTTCTTCCTGGAGGGAAAGGAAAGAAGTGTCAAAAGTGAGCAGCAGTTCAATTATATTCACATTTATTCACCCACAGCCAGAAAACATCATTAAAATACACAAATAAAGTCATTTCCGTCCAAGGGGAACACTTGACATGTAGAGATTTTCTTCTTTTGGACCTAACTTGTTTGGGCTTTAGGGTCTGGGGGATTTATTTTTTAATGCTCTGAGTTTTGTCATAGTGGATTTTTTTTTTCTAGGATACTGCAAACAGCTAACAGCTGAGGTGGGAGCTGATGGATGCCACATTCCCCACATAACTGAGGATTAAATATTAACACTTAAACTATTGTTCCTGTTCTCTTTCATTCTGCAACACCACGCAGAGGCTAAAAACAGTGGAGCAGTGATAAAGCCACCACATTAAATTCTCTTTAACCAAAACTGTAAACATCCAGGGAATCGATAAAGTTAAAGATAAAGCCTCAGTGCGATCATGGAAGACTATAGAGCTGGTCCTTTGTGATATTTTCAGCACCATCTTCGGCTCTAAAACTGCTGAGCAGCTATCCTCCAGAGTCAGATCAAGAAATGTGAGGAATGTGGACCTGCACCACTTGTAGGCTACGGTCTAGCAGAGACATGTCCCTCTTGTTTTGTTTACATTTGAGACCACAAAAAGGCCTCGATCACTTGAGATGAGAACTGATGAATGTGGAGCACTATTTTAACTTACGTTCTGAAGCACTCCCTCATGGCCCCTTTCCCAAACGGCTGTGAGAAACCAAGCAGGGGAATAAATTAGACAAGCGTTAAAAGCTGCAAAACATTTTTTTTTTTTTTAAATATAGGCAAAACAGTCCTCTTCTAGAGAGCAGTAGTACCTGGGCACCCATCTTGATGTGGACCTGGTCTTGAGCCCATTCCCCTGTGATGGCATTGTACCTGCAAAAAATAAGTCAAAATACAATGAGCAGCTATATTGATTACATTATATGTTTGATGCCGTTTAATTGCCCTTTGTTTCGGCTTCTTAAATGTGAGGTTTTGTTACTCTTCTTTGTCTCCGTCACTCTAATCGTTGAGTTTTGGGCTGTTGGGTGCAGAAAACAAGTAACCTGAACATGTCAGCTTGGATTCAGAATCGAGATAAATCTATAATAGAAATGAACTAATTCTGCTGCAGCTCTGTAAAACAGCGTCTCCTTTCAAGCAGAGCTGCTGTGAGACTGTTCATCTTTCTTTTTTTTTTAATCCCAGAGTTGAACTGTGACCCTGCTCAGTGGGGAGAAAATGGCGCTTGCTGTTGTTTTCCACCTGTTACATTAGAGCCCGCTGCCACGACTCTTTTGTCTCTTATGAGTCTAATTCTGTTAATAAACGTCTCGATCACATTTGCCAAGTTACTCTTTGCCGTCTGTGAGGGAGCTCGCCTGTCAACAGCCCATTATAAATTCTTATCACAGAGGCACATGAAGCATCTAGTTTCCTCTCTGTGGAAAAACAACAAGGAGAGATGAATGAAAGAAAAAGGTTCTCCTATTTCCAAAGGTTATTTGCTTTTAGAGCTGATGGAATTAATGCACTCAGGGAAGAACTCATACAGTCAGTATAGGGATAGAAATGTATGTGCACACACCGTATGTCTAGGTCAGCGTGTCTGTTTGGCTTGGCCGGGTGTGTGTCCTGAGTTAATGAATACTGCATGAACTGTGGGTGCAGCTGCAAGAATCCACAGCTGAAACCTGAGTGCTTTAAAACTAGAAACTCAGTGTTACGCTGGGGCTCTCCACTTGAAGAACAGCACTCTATTCCTGGTCCAAAAATCTAATCGGCACCAGTTTCTGGCAACAAACCGTTTCAGTCTGGCGACACAGAGTACCGTGACATTCATTCCATTAAGTTCTTACTACAGGGAGGCTTAAGAAAGGGAAGGAGGAGTGAGGTTACATGTGGGTAAAATTAGCACATGAAAAGAGAGCACGAGGGCAAATCCCAGCTCCTGACAATCCCTTCCCTCCCAGCCCTGCATGTTATGTAACAGACCTAGCACAAAAGCAAAGGAATTCATTTTTCATCTTTTGCCCCACACCCATTCAGTTGATATACTGCCGCCCACGTCTGAAAACTTTGCAAGCTGTGGGTATGTTTTTATAGCCGATATGTTGGCCACGATATCTGGTTGAACACTGTCCAACCTACAGTACGAGATTTTTAAAAAAGAGCTCTAGCCAATGCTTAATGTGCCCAGTGACGAGGCAGTAATGTGTGTCAACAGTTAAGATTAGAACCACTGACTGAGATATGAGCCAACGGTGAAACATGTAGGCTCATAATATCAATGTGGGAGTCAGTATGTTGCATCTCAATACTTTAAAGCTGGTCTTATCAATATTTTTCTGTCTCACCGCTGTATTAAACAGTTAATGTTATTAGCCAGTGACTAGCTGGTGAAAACAGTGGAGCATTTAGCAGTTGAAGAAGCCAGATGTTGCACCTGCTTTCTTACAAGTTTGCAAAAATAACTTTATAAGTGATAAAACATCACTTAATGCAGCTTTAATTCAAGTTCTCAAGGTTCGGGCTTGATTTGTGCATGCTCCCACCGTCGTGGCTTACTGGAACACTTAACCACATTTGTCTCACCTGCACTTTTCCTGCTATGACAAGTGAAAATGATGATCAAAATGCCATGAAAGAGGTCTATTAGCGCTGTTGATTTATAGCCACACAGAGTTATTCATACCTGTAACGAATGCAGGATTCAGTCTTGATGTCCTCCAGATGAAACTGGGCCCAGGGGTCGGGCATGGCTTTGGCCTTTTCAATAGCATGTTTCCATGCCTCCTGCCAAATTAAACAAACAGTATTTGTTTTTATGCAAAAGAAGGGATACGTCAGTTTGCCAAACAGGTTTACTAGAACAGTTAGAAGGAGGGGAAAGTCATTCAATGAAGAAAAAAATGAATTTGTACAATAAGAAAGGCAATAGCTCTCTATTCACAACACGGCAAGTAAGCTGTATTGTGCTCGCGACTCGAGCAAATTCAATTTAAATCAAGTTAAATCGTGCAGATCTTTTATCAACAAGGACACACCAATGTAAAATAAAGCTTGCTCTAAGGATGACACATCTTTAGTTTGTCAATGTTGCAACAGCGTGCAAATAAAGAAGACGGGAAAGTTAAGGAAGGAAGGAAAAAAGCACAAATATTTTCAACCAGGTCATTAAAATGATATGGACATCTACCTAATTAATGAATTAATCATAAAATAATACGTTTTAAGCATTTTAGCATTAGCAATTTTATTCTTCTATTCCATATTATCTTAAATAATTTGCTGCTACCCTTAAAATTAATGTGATCAGTGATCACCGTGTGATGTTTCATGTACCATTTTCAAGAAATAACTTTCTTAGCAAGAACCATCAATCAAGTGTCACTGGTAATCCATACATGCACCAGTAATCCAAAACCAGTAGTGCACGGCGGCACGTCTCCCACGTACACCACTGGTCACTGCACAGCAGCCTACACATGTTTGCATTTCGAGGGAAGGATTGAGGGGAAGAGAAATATGAAAGTAAACTTGTCCATGCAGTCAGAAATATTACTTAAGGATCACATGCTAAAGATTGGTTTCTTTCTTGGAATTTTGAAAAAACAAATAAACCTAAAATAAAAATCAATTTTCTGACACCAAAACGAGAATGAAAAAGACAAATTTTTCATTGTAGTTTTGTAAAATAACAACATAACATTTCTGGTGTTTGTGAGATTAGATTGGTTAAATTAAGCACAAGACTACAGTCTGAAGGAAGGGAGGATCCATACACATAACATCAGTCATAAAGACAATCGTGACAAAGGAGAGTGGGAGTAAAAGAAAAAAACAAAAACAGTAAAGGAAGAGGACAGGAAATTACAGAGCAGATGGGGGTGAAGGGAGGCGTAGATGGTCACATATGAAGAGGGAGAGAAGAGGGATATAATTGGATCTGTAACATACCCGTGCACTCTCAGACAAAACCTTGTACGACCGAGGTTCTGCCTCTGTTTCATTCTACGTGGAAAGGTGAAGAAAAGGGACGTCTTTTCGTCAACAAACCAAAGAAAACACATCTGACATTCACATAGCATTAGATATTGTAAATAACATGAATTGCCTTGATGCTTTAAACAACAACACCGCATAAACGAACGATAAAAAGGACATTCATCCCAGCAGTTGGCTGGAGAACAGTGGCTAAGATAAGGAGAATTCTGCACTGACTCGAGCCCCTATGTAGCTGTGAGAACAGTGAAAGACGTGTTTACATGCTGCATAATCACTTGAAGTGAAACCCACTCTCTGATACTTCCTGTTCTTTAGAGAGAGTAGCTGGCCAGCTTTCCACTTCAATTAACAGATTGCATACAGCATACATACTGGTACGTGAGTGAAAGCATACACAGATCATCTCTCCTTATAAGGCAAACAGCTGTTCTCACAGAGAAATTGCAGAACTGTGATGACGCCTGAGCACAACACGCTAAATACAAACTGTTTTTGAGAATGACTAAACACTCCTCCAACGCTTGTTTTCAGCATTCACTCATACTTTTCACTTGACTGTCCGCACCTTGCGTCATGTTGGTAACGGCTTACCTTGTAGGTGAAATTGCTCTTAGGAAGAGAGTTCGACAGCTGCTGGGTGTGAACCAGATTCTTCAGGTAGTGACAGATGTCTTTGGCAGAGTCGTCCAGGATGGGGCAGATGAAGTGGTCGTCATCATCGTCATCATCACTGGCGTTGGCATCACTGAGGGAAGAGGCCCGCTGACTGGGAGCACTGCATTGGACCGGGGGTCTCTTGGCACTGCCCTCCTCCTCCTCCATGCTGAACATCAGGTCATCCTCCATGATGTCTGCTGTTGTGTTGACAAGAGAGGAGACAGGAATGTATGTGGACTGAGGGTGCAGTGAGCAGAAAGCAAAGTCACATAACTGACAGTTGGGAGTTAATCTGTGGCAGCCATGTTGGCATGTGTTCACAACAACCCTACATCATGGCTGCACAACTGTGCATCTTGCGCCATGTGTTGAAGGGGCTGCACCATGACACCTACATTATATGCATAAAACTAGTGAATCAAAATGTGGATTTAAGCAATAAATGCATTGAATCAACATGCAAAAGCAATTTAGTTAATTACATATATGTTATTCTGCAACTGTAAGCAGTAATCAGTTCCAGTGTAATCATAAGCAATTGTGTTTTATTGTGGAGAGGAATGCAAACCCGAGCACGATAAAGTTCCTGCTCCCACATATAATGTATAGCATGTTGCAATACGACTTCCCCCACAAGTATTAACTTAACATTGGTCTATTGTCACCTGCTGTTAGACGCACGTATTAAATAAATAACCAACCTTGTAACCGGAGGCACAGACTCACCTTTAGTCACTTTCTAGCCACCGTCACGTCGAACTTCTTCCGTCTCTCAATTTGAGGTCGGAATTGCACAGCAGCAGCAGTAGTATAACTCTCCTCCCAGACCAGAAGTGGGTCGGTCCTGGTTCTCCAATTTATCCTGAAGGTCCGGGGACGTGTCTGGCAACGGGGTGTAGTTCTTGTTACCGTCCACCACTGCGACTTGAGCACTCCGCACGTACCACACTGTTCTCTGACTGCCACGCCCCTGCCTCCTGCTGCCTTCATGAAAATCGGAAAGATAAAAAGCACACGAGCAGAAGACGTGGGAATGAGTCTGTGGACTGTAAAAAAAAAAAAAACTTCCGGTGAGTATCTAAGAGTAAAGAGTTAATTCTAATAGTTTTAACACGTTTTCAACATTTTGTATTCAAATATATACTTTAAATATGGGAGCAATATAGTAAAAATCGTGTTGTGATTTCAAAGCAGAAACGCGCGAAATTAGTACTTACGATTACAGAAGAGCATTTGAAAGCAGCACTGGGTAATTTATAGCTAGCTAGCTTCACAGCGTGTAGCTGTCCACAAGTATGTTGTACCGTTAGATATCAGATACCCGAGCAGTCAGCCTCATGGGGAAACCTGAAGAGCTTCGTCAGGAATTTTCGGCTACACATATAAGTTATATAATAGGTATAATGCAAACATGTGACATGTAACACAACATAATGCAAAGAAGTCGCTAAGCTAACTTTGCTAACTTGCAGCAAGTTTGCAAAATTGACTGGTAGTTTTCTCGCTAGCTAGCTGAGCTAATGGCAACTTAACCAAGTTACACATTAGTAGTAACGCCACATTGTTTTTCTTTAATTATCAAAATAAAATAGTAACTTTAATGTGACGTTACCCCTGCATGGCTCCGTATTTACACAACTGGTTAATCTTAAACGTGTAGCTATGAATCCACTCAGCAGTAGTAAGGCTAGTAGTATTGTAGCATGTATGTATAGTCAGATAAAATACCGTGTGCATTTCTGGATGGTGGTAAGGTAGCGTGGCCGAGTGGTCTAAGGCGCTGGATT
>JBBPCS010002534.1:0-13374 GCA_037974645.1 Hollardia meadi
TAAACTAAAGGGGGGCGCCTTTTTCCAAGCTTTGTCTGAGGGGAGGCCCACAGTCTTAGACTTTGAAAACCCCTGATCTACATCAATATATACACTGTTTATTTGGATCTCATAGGAGTTAATATTTTGAAATCATGCTAAAATCACATAGTATATCAAGAGATGCTAGCTAATGGGTAAAGCATGCTGCATGTCGCAAACGTCACCAGTTCAAAAAAGAAAAACTGTGGTTGGTTCATTAGTTGTCACCCCATGAACAGACTGCAACAGGGTTGGAGGAGGACCGAGAACTTCCTTTGTTTGTCTGTTTTCACTGAAAATAACAGGTGTAAAAGCACTACGTCATGCGTCTCGGGTGGATCTGATCTTAAATAAACCCATTTTTAATACATCCAATAAGCATTCAATACAAGAAGCATACATACGCTTTACTCCTTCCCTCTGGAATTATGTCAGTAAGATATCTCTTTAATTAGTTACTTACCTGTTCCGTCTGTCCGCTGTGATAACGGCAGCTGAGATTACACTGGAATGATCTGATCTGTGTTTTCAATGTGTCATTAATAAGTGCAAAGCGTGCAGTAATTGCATGTCAATGCCAGATGAGGGTCTGATCTCAAAAAGATGTTTGTCCGCTTCACCAGATGTCTAATAACTTCAGTTCAGTAGGTCTTCTTGCATTGAGCTCTCAACCCACCTTGATTTTCGTTCATTTCTCGTAATTAGCTACGTGATCGCGCCGATTAATCTCTATTCCCGTGCCACTCAGCGCGGTGGCAAAAGGAATAAAGGATCAGTCGTGCTTCCGTCAGCTGCCAACGATCTGCAAAGTGTTTTGCAGCGTATGGATCAGTAGCAGGGAAACAGGGCCTTGAAAAAGTAAATTGCATTCTTTTTAGGCTGCTTTTCCACTTGCATGCCTTTGCAGCATCATTCTCAGGGGTTAATTAGGAACTGCATGCTCTGCTGCCTCCCATTAATTAACATTAGAGACTTCCCGAGCTGTGCTGCAGAGGCTGTTGGGAAGACAGTGTTTGTGTGCACGTGCATGTGAGTGTGTTTTGGTCTCTGCTGACATGCATGTAGCACAGCTGTTAGAGCATGAAGGTTGTTAATGGCTGCATGCTACTGGTTTCCAGCTCCTGAGCTGAAAACAACCGTCAGACAGCTCAACACACACATCCTTCCGTTCCTCCTCTCACAGAATAAATGCTCTGGTTGTGAGAGCTTCCTCCTTTGCCCTCCGTTAGGTTTCACATATCTCACACTCTTCCCCATCTTCCATTAAGCTCCTGTTAGCGCATCCTATTTTTGCAGCTCCTGGCATTTCCATTAACAGTGCTCTGAGCAGTGGGGGACACTGATTAAAAGAGAGAGATTGAATTCTCCACTGTTCTCCCTCACTCGATGCGTGCAGCGCTGGAGTCAGATATGGACACAGCCATTAGTGCATCAGAAGTCTGGTGATTCAGCACTGCTATCTAACTATTTCTCAATTTTCCAACCGGTAGGTTGGATCTTGGATGCTTTTCTTCAATTGCATAATAGCCCAATACGAGAAAAAAGGCACAAATAGCTACCAAAAGAGAAAATCATAATGGTGGCCAGCCCGTCAGGAAGCCGTTGTGTCACAGTGCATCATATTTAGGCTGGAAAAAACAGGCCAGGGAACAATCTAGTAGAGAAATGAAATGTCTGTTTTCTCTGTGTTGTTTTTGTCTAAACCTAACCAAACCTCAGCATAAAACTGTTATGAAATGGCCCTGGCACAATATAACCTTTGTCGTCAGGCAGAGACACACAAGGGTTTCATGTACTTTAATGTAGACCGGAGTTCACATCCCGTTTGAAACCAAGCGTCACCAGTTATTTCCGGAACCTAACCCACGTAGGTTTTGTGCCTAAACTTAACCAAAGTAACGCAGACCTTGTGCATCTGGACAACACCAACGGCTGGCGCCCCACGCGTCTTATCCTGAGACGCTAAAGGGAAGTCAAGGCGGGTTTATTTATGTAGCACATTTTAACAACAAGGCAATTCAAAGTGCTTTCCATAAAATATAGAAGGCATCAAGACACAATGTAAAAGCAACATAAGACAGAAAAACATTTAGATAGAAATTAAAAAGAGTTCAAAATAAAATTAAAGAATAAATAAATAAAATAGATGATAAGAAATACAAGAGTAAAAGTTACAGTGCAAGTGTGCTCAAATCCAATCACATCTGAAAGAGTTGTATCACAGTTCCTAAAAAAAACTGCTTCCTGCCACACCAATATTAATTTATAGTAACCTGCAAACATTGAAAAATCCATCTTCTAGTTTTAATCTATAGATAATACATGCCAGACTTTAAAGTGGTTAAATGTGGGTACAATACATGAGCTCATCATCATCACATTTAGCTGGAAAATAAAACATGTCGATTCCAGTTCAAAAATATTTTAGTAAGAACAACAAACACTCAAAAATGGTTTTAAAATCTATCAAGAGATACCTGAACAATGAACTTACTGGATTAGCATTTTTTCACTCTTTATTCATAACTCAACTGGTTGCTTTGCCAGATTATATTAGGTGGCGCTTCGTCTTGGACAAAGAGAACACTGTATCATCTCAGGTTGATCGACTTGTGGGTGGAAATTAAAATATTTCTTATTATCTTTGTATTACAAAAGTTTCTGGACATTTATTTTTTCCTGTACTTTGGGTGTTTTTGTTGTTTTTGTTCTCATACTCACTCTGAGTTATATTCACCAACAATCATGGTGATTTCTCCTCTTTGCTGTTCGGGTTAATCACAGCATCATATTAGACTTTATTATGCATATATTTGTTTTGAACCTCTGTATGCCCCCACAGGTGTTTTCACTTTGGCTTATTAGACCTCCACTCAGGTCTGAGCTACACTGGGAATTACACAAAGTTGCCACGTTAGATGTGCAGTCCAGCGAAGAGGACAACCGACATGATTAACATCACTTGTGTGGGTGTACTGTGAGTGTGCAGGGCCCTTGGTATTAAACTGGCATAAAAATATGGATTTTTTTTTACTGGTCAAGCCGAGCCTGTGGTTTGTATTCATGAGGTCTTTATGAAAATCATTGTGACGGCTGTTAATTTCACCCTGATAAATACAGATTATTGCTGTGCTAATAAGAGGGTAAGTCTGCCCTAATGACTTTTGTTGAAGGCCATTTGGTGGCATTCTAACGAAGGAGGGGATTGATTGGCTCGGCCCTTCCCCTGGGGTTGAAAGACAGTGATGTATTGGAAGAAGGTGAGGAGCTGACAGGTCTCAGCAGCAGGCCTGCAGAGGGTTAAAGCCCACCAGTCACAGCCCATTCACAGTGGGAGTGCTCAGCTTAGTGCCCAGAATTCATGTAACATGAGGAAGAAAGGATGGCCAGATACCCCTCTGTTTAAAATAACACAGTTTTGGATAATCAAAACCATTAAAATTCTAAAATTAGTCGTCTTAAGGTTAAGAGTCACAAGTTAACATACCTCAGATTGTCACAAAATGCTTCCTCTCGGGTTAGATTAGGCTAGTTGAAAGCTTTTGTGCTGGGTATATTTTCCCTTTCATTCCAACCAAAAAGTAGAAAGGTGGCTTTAAAATCAAGGATCAAGGAGCTTTATTTGTCACGTGCACAGAGATACAAAGTAAAACATGCAGTGAAATGAAGTAAAATTGCAGGTGCATCACAAATAAAAGGAAAACACAGTTTGCATCCAAATGCCAAACGATTTGGAAGGGAACAAATTAAACTTGGATGAATAAAACTTTGTCACAATCACACTTTTCCATTCCCAGCCTCACGACGCATTTAAAAATAATCTGACCGTGTCTCCTGAATAGATGACGGAGGTCAAGATGTCTCAGTAATGGAATGATTCTTGTCCTTTACAGGAAATCTTTCATGCCACATTTGATTACATGATCAATTAGGTTTGCCTCCATGTCCTGTCACACATTTAGCAACATCCTCACAAACAGTAACGCATGGAAAGAAATATCACTTGCTTGTTAGCAAGTTATAACTATGTATTGTTATAATACATAGTCTGAAATGGAGTAGACCCTTTGGATTTCTCAGACAAGCAATGACAGTTTGGCTCTTTTTATTGTGTCATTTCCTGTTGCTTTCATTTGCAGAGAAAAGACCCAAAAACTTGAACTGAAATTTCCTGAAGGGGGACAAACTTTACAGATCAGCCTACTTGTTATGAGAAGTACTACTCAGCCCTTAAACACAGCTGTTTAATCTCAAACCTGAGGGGAAAAAACACCTGATGATGTCACAGTGATGTCATCAGTCATGTGAGTTAATTCAGCTCCACATTGGAGACTTTATAACAAAATATTTGCATTAAAAAAATCAGGGTTTGAAAGATGTGGGCATTTAACATGTAGCTATTGATTGTAGCTATTGAAGTGCATTATGGGAAGTGTAGGATCCAGTGATTTTGGGCTCCGGTTGTGCCCTCCCGACATGAAATATTAAGCTTGAAGATTGATTGATGGGTGGATGTCATGAAATTATTGGTCGGTCTTCTTAAACTGATCAGATTTTGATGTAAAAATACCAAGAAACTAATATTTTGTGGCTCATATTGTTATTTAGGGGCACCATGTGACTGTGGATCTGATCTGAAAGATTTATGAAGACATTTTTCATTTCAGCTCGACCTTAATGTAATTAAAGTTGTCATTGAACAGGACAGTTCCACGCTGGTTTCATGGAGAAGCAGTCTGCAGTGTGATTCTAGTAAAGGCCTACTTTACACACAGACCTCGGTGCCGCTGTCCCCTTGGGTTATAAGGCCCAACGCATTATGGAGTGACATTCATACCCCATCTATAACCTCTGTGACATTTCACTTCATTAAGTCCTCAGTACATCTGATGGTCCGTCTCAGATACAGGGCCATGTGTGAAAGGACGACGGTTGACGATGAATTAAACATGGCAGGTTTAAATATAGACTTGGTGGGACAAAGGTGCCACTATAGTGTCTCATTCCACAACCTTCTCACATCCTCTGACATCACCGCCTGACTGACTGGCGACGGATGGCTGCGCATTTTAAATGATTGGAAAGGCAAATCCCTTCAAACATCTGGTGATATTCTGTACTTTTTCACACCAATAACAAACAAAACCAATAATTACCGATTCAAGCTGCCGATGGCTGTGCAACCTTTGCCAGGTTGTTGTGTGACCTTTTAAACACATTTTTCGCCATAACTCACGAATTCATACGCTAATTATGCTAAAATTTCACACAAACTGTGCTGATTGTGTAGATCTTGGTTGAACATGCGTGTGAAGAATCCATGTTTCAGAATTTGTAGCTCCTTTGCATATGCATAAGCATCGTAGTCCACCACAAGCTCTTTGATTCTGTTGATATTGATCTTCAGGTGATTGTTGTTGCACCATGTGACCAAGCTCTCTATCAGTCACTACATATATTATATGAGTCTGGACAGACGTGGATGCAAACTGCGACTTGACTGGTGAAGTTATTTTACAGTTTGAAAATTCTGATTTGAGTCTCACTTTTTGAAGTTGCTTACTCTTTTAACCTCACAGATATCTTCAATACGTGATTCACTTCTTTATTTCATATGCAACATTTTTTTTATCCACAAACAGAAATTTTCCACCTTTTCTTCTAGAACTGAAATCGCTGTTTAAATCTCTCAACTTAGTAAACAACAAAAAGTTTTCCTTGAAACCTCTGGCTTATTATTATTGTGTATTGATTTCATTTTATTTTAATTTCTCTACTTTATGTTCTTCACATACATTTGTTTCATGTATATTTGATCTTTATGTGCAGTTTTGTGCCTGAATTCTTTGCAACTTTTTGTCAAAAACATTTTTTTCCCAACTCATTTCTGTTCAAATATTAATTGTCACCTTTAAAGTGATTTATTTGAGAGCCTGGTGACATCTACTTTAGATTTAGTATTTAGCAGTAATATTTGGCATGTTTAGTCCTTCCAGTGGCATATTGGACTGTAAAATAACATGGAGCTTTTACTTCTAATGATTAAAAAAAGACTGGGGGACTCCTTCCTCCTTCTATCCTTCCAGTAAACATGTTTGTTTGTTATCTGAGTGTGTGATTAACACATTCAGTAATGTGCACCATGTCAGTGACACTTGCTTTGCAATGCCAATCAGATGTGGATCGTATCAGGCTCGCTCGTCAAGCAGAGAAATTAATAAGAGGAGTCAATGAGCTGCATTGACTCAGATCCATCATTCAAGAAGCTTTAAAACACTCTTCCTCAGAATATACAAGACACAGGTTAGCGGCAGCAACTCTAACCATTATTCACTGTGCAGCACGTCTCTGAAACCTGTAAGGACCACTCAACCACTTTAGGAAATAGAAGGCTCGCTACAACATACCAATTAAAGTGAGTCTGTGAAGCATGCCAGTGCCACCTGTCCATCTCCAGGAAGTGGATGTTGCATTCCCTGGGTACATTTCAAGTAAAAATAAATGTATATATTCAGCACCCACAACACATCCAATCACCCACTTTACATGCCACGCTTTCCCCGGTGCACTGAAACAGCAAAGTAACTGCAAAGCCATGTGCAGAAAAGATTTGTGATGTTGCACATGTTGAGCTTTTCTTTAATTATTTTGATCTTAAGAAGGATGAGAGGGCATATTGATAATGAAACAAATACCACATGTTTAAAACAAAGCAGTGGAGACAGCTGCGTCTGAATTGCGTGGAATCTTTTGAAGAATACATTAGGTACACTGAACACAGCGCCTCTTCATTCAGCAGTCTGACATTATTTATTTTTGCAGATTTTTATTTTAGAATTTGTAGAATTAAAGTGTTATCTCAATAAAATTAAATTGGCAGTGGGTGCCAAGTATTACAAATTCTTATTGGAATCAACCTGAAATTTGGTTGTTTAAATGAGTTCCTAGGGAGGCATGAAGACAGACCTCCCAGCATGCACTGGGGCAGCAGACAAATGGACATGAATCTCGTTTTATGCGTCTGAACTTCCTGGATTGTTACTGGTGTAATTGTGTTTTACATTGTGTTCAACAGTCTCTGCCCTGTTTCCATAATTCCACTGTTATCATAATGATTGGCCTCATTTTCTTGTAATTTCAAGATGAGATTTAAGACACATTCATTCACGCTTCGCCACATACAGTATGTACGTCTGCAATCACAAAACAAATCTGATTACATTTATATATATATTTATCGTGGGCCACATCAGGGTTGCCATTTCTCCAGTGCAGCGGCTGGCTGCAGGCCGCCCCATACAGATCATTCAGTGGTGAAACTGATCCGGGATCAGATAAACGCCTCTTGTTGGATCGTATTAGTAGAAAATCGCTGGACTTTTTCTTTTCCCGGTGCTTTAAGTAAACAAGCACGCTATATTAAGTCCACACATCCGTGGAAAATATGCCCACGAGCATTCGACTTCAGTTGGAGAGTGTTCATGTACCCACACCCCGCCAGCCTGCAGCTCAGGTCACAGCCAGTACATTGGCAGGAGCTTCACACTGCATGCCAAATTCTTGATTTGGAATAAAAGATGTGGCAGAAAAACGATGATTCACCAAACACTCACCCCACAGTGAGAGTAATGGGATGTGTCAGTGCCAAGGTAAGTGGCTCACCTGAGGGGAACATTGGTGGCAAACATCGTCTTGAAATTATATTCTGTGTCTTTGTATCGATACAAATGAGCACCGGAGAGCGAACGGTACTACACTTTAATGCCCTGGGTTTTGACTGTCAGGCCACATACAGGCTGGACTAACCCTGACTGCGTTCGAATCACATACTTTTTCTTTTTACTTGTAGTGCGTACTTCAGCTGTTCTTACAAAGTATGTAGTGTTGCATGCAGTATGTATACATACATAACTTTGACCCTCTTGCTCCTACATCGGCCGCAGTCCGTAGCGTGACATTTGAAGTACGAAGACACGGTATGCGATTTGGAATCTGTCTGCGCTCTCTCTGCAGCTCAGTATCCTCCGCCGTGCAGAGGATTGTGGGTCAGAATAACCAGAAAAGCATGCTGGCTTACATCCTGCAAAATGCAACCGGATGCAGTAAGACGTCCTCGTATATTTTGCATTTCACATACTATATACTACTACCACTACTACATACCCAATGTTTGTCTGGCATACTAAACAGTACGGTAGTAGGGGTATTGGAATGCAGCCTGTGACTGGTGGAGCTGTACACAACCTGTCAGTGTCATGGTCACTGCAGTGCTTATGAATATTCAGTTCACCATCACATAAGATACAGAAAAGTAGAAAATCCAATGGCATCTTGAATATTTAGCTAAATAATGAATTGATTAATCCTTTCAGCTCTATTAAACATATATTTTGATTTTGTGTGATTTCATTCCTCTAATAGAAACTACAGTCAAAGCTATTGCAGCAGTCAGTCTTTATACTCTATATATTCTTGTTTTTCTTTGTAACTTGTGGTTGTAAATGTAAAACAGTGTTACCTTCGTCACGACCCCAGCTAGCTCTTTGGATTATTCATTTATTTTCCCTGTTTTCAGGCCATATCACTGATTCTCCTGTCGTTTCAGATCCTGCCACACCTGCAATCATCCCCCGCCCATCTCCTCACCTGCAGCCCATTTCCTCATTTAGTCTTCGTATTTATTCAGGCCAGTTGAACTCATTCTCTGACAGATTGTCTAGTGTCTCCAGCAGTTTTTTATTATGTTTTCCTGACTGCCTGGTTTGAACTTTGGACCCTGATTCACCGGACTTTGATTCCCTGCCTGCTCCTAGTCGGAAAACTTTGCTAATTGGACTGATTTTCTGTTTTTTGCAACTGTTTGTTCCTGTGTCGTGCTTTTGGGTTCAGATTTGCTACCAGTTCTCACAACCTTAGTCTAAGTTAGTAGTCAGTCAAACTAGCTATTATTTGACTATCATGTGCTATATATATATAGCATTTGCATATACCCCCCACTTGTGAACTTGTTAGGTTTTATTCTCAAACATTGAAGGAAAACCAAAACAAGGAAATAATGTTTGACATAAAAGCTTTTCAAATATTGAAGCAGTTTCCATGTCGCAGGATTTGACATTTGCTCTCTCAGGGTTTATCAGTATTTGTACAACTGTAGAAAACTTGCACATAGAAGAAAGATCAAATAGCAGACATGTATTCAGACACGATGTGGAGATTATTAGCGGGCATGTTGCACTACATCAGCGTGCAAATGAAGCAGGAGATGTGTCGTATGTGATGAAAACTGGGATTTCCCATTAGTTGAACCAGCATTAGTCGGCTTATGTCGGTAATTAGGCCGGAGCGTGAAAGCATTCATCATCATCATCATCGACTCGGCACACTGGACCGAAGATGTGACTTTCTTGAGCAGATTTCGACTCCCATTACTGCATTTACACCTCTGAGCGTCATTATCCACTCGGTTCTGCTTCAGGCATTTCACCTGTTAATAATGCAGCTCGTGAAGCAGTCGCACGTCTTCTTAGAAGAACCGTGGCTCAAGTTGACATGTAGGTATGTAAATATATCATGGATCATTCTGTGGTAGATCTCAGACAGATATTACATTTATAGAAGATGCTGTTGCTGTGGGGAAAGAAACACATATATAGCTTATTGTACATAACGTTACAATATATTAGCAAAACAGGGCATGTTTCATGAAGACTTCCAGTCATTAACTGAAATAATGTGTTATTTCAGCTCATTATGTCATTATAACTCAATATTGATCGACTTAAATTAAGTCGTAGAACTTTTCAGCAGCACCCACTTTCATTTGAACATATTTAAGTGTTTATTTGTGATGGCTGCTCATAACAAATTCATGCGCACAGTTGAGCAGGGATTTATTAACCTGTCAGAAACGAGCCTGCTTTTCATGGAATAAAAAAAAAGCTGAATTCGATTGCAGTGAACAAAGAGAATTGGCAGGCCGCGCGGCGGGACTAGCAATCGGGCGAAGTCGAATGGTAATTTATAGGAGGTAAACAATATTGACAGCTAAAGGCTCAGTAATGGATTTACAGAGATCACTGCAGTACTGACCACTTATTGAGGCGAGCGATGATTAGTATGAGAGCCCGGAGCTACACAGCCGCTCAAACATGTGCGCAGAATCTGACCTCATTTTTTTAAATGAGTTTGCTTAAACGTGGTCCTTCAGTAGCCATTTGTATGCTCGGGGATGTGCACTGTGAAATTCTAGAGGAAAAATAGATGAATTCTAAGCTTAAAGGTTAAGCGTGTAGGATTTAGTGGCATCTAGTGGCGAGGTTGCAGATCTCGACCAACTGAATACCCCTCGCCTCATCCTCCCTTTCCAACCGTGTAGAAGAAACTACAGTTAAACTACAGTGGCTATAAAAAAAACCCAAAACGTGAAAAGCCCTCTCTGGAGCCAGTGTTTGGTTTGTCCATTCTGGGCTTCTGTACATGGTTGAGTCTGTGGAAGAGGACCATTATAAGGTCATGACAACAAAACGATTCATATTTTCAGGTGATTGTACAGTGATGAAAACATCATGATGAAAATTAAATTCCATTTCTGCCAATAGACAGAAACCAAACATCACATTAAGAATACTTGAGAAATTGATCCAGTAGATCAAGTGAAGAATTGATTGAACTGGGAGACTGGTGGAGAAAAAAAATTAAAGAATGTCTTTGAAGAAATATAAAAAAAATACTCTGCTTTTAATAATAATTTCCCTTTTTCACAAGAAAAAGCTCAATTACTTATTCAGTTGCTGCTAAAGGCTGTAAAACGGCAGATATCTTCACGAGCGAGGGACGCGGTTGGTGCTAGAAAAAAGAAGCACGGCCGCCGTCAGCACAACGATCTTTCCTGCGTTGATTCTATGTTTTAAAAAACTTAATCATGCTTTGTAGAAGAGCAGCAGAAATGTATGCATGGGATTAATCTGGAAAATAAAGAGCTGTATACTCTTTTCTGTCAGGTGGAAGCATTTCCAGTGACTCAAAGCTACCAGCTACAAGTTCAGTCAAACGCTAAACAGTTCAAAAAAGGCACAATAATGTATGCATATTTATTCCTGTTGCCTTATGAGAGTGAAATATATATAATAACTGTTGTGGATGTTTTTTTTAAGTAAAAGTAAAAGATATATTAAAGGCATAAACAGTAAAAAATATTTTGACAAAACGCTGACAGTCTACACGATCTGATGGAGTGCATATGGAGGAATGATGTTATCCCACTCCACCCTGAAGTGAAGTACCGATAAACGACACACACCCTGGAGTGGAGGAGGTGGTTGCACTGCGGTTCCTCTTGTACATGTTAAAATGTGTGATGTTAGTCGCATTAGACATATAATCCCTTTCAATGTATGGGTCCCTCATTTTGAGATAAAGTAATTCCAACATTTCAAACGGCTTCTCTGCACTTACAAGAATTTCCTTCTGACTACACATTTTGAAAAGAACTGTTACATCTTTGGGTTTGGACAATTGTTACAGTTCTTGCGAGCTGTTTTGAGATGGTGGAACTTTCTGCCGACCGAATTCATAAATGCGTGTTCAGATCGAAGCGCAATTTCGCCTTAATTTATCCTTTATTCTGCCAGAACGGACCCATTGAGATACAAGGTCTCTTCTTTCAGGGAGTCCTGGGCAAGATGGCATAACGAGATATAACAGGATAAAAGGCCGGAGATATAAGTAGACATATCTCGCAGTGACTTTGCAATGAATAGCAGCATGTGTATTTATCTCTTCTGGTATGGAGGGGGACCATCATAAAGATTCACCTGCATTTACAAAATGAAATGCAGTGCGATATACGCAGAATCCATTATTTTTAGTGGGGATGAAGTCGCATGCATGTAAATCGCATCACCGTAGTGTAATACGCATACAAACGACCCTTCTATGATTTTCATTCATAGCCTCAAATAGAAACCATTTTTTAAAGAAGATTTTTCAATATTTTCATCAAGCCTTTAGGTATTTGTAGGGCCGCCCATGAGGGGGGGGGAGGGGAAAGCTTTCTGGAGGCCAGCAAGAATCATGTTCACCATAACATCCACAATGATAACCACATTTTATTCTGAACACTTACCATTACTCATTAAAAACAACAAAAACAAACATGTTATTTATTGTTTCTTTAGTAAAACTACAAAAGTCTAACTAAAGCTAAACTACTAGCTAATGTTGGAGTGAACTTCACTAAAGAACTTTTCCTCAAGTTTCTCTCCCGTTTCCTCTTCTCTCTTTGAAGTTCAGTCTTACAGCCTCAAGAGAATCTCAAATTCTTCCAGCTCAAGTTGAAATATACCGGTGTTTGCTTCCATTTGGTCCACCTCGGGGGAATTCACGTCCTCTCATCTTTGTATGGACTCCATATGCAACTGCCTCTGACTTTGACTTTCAGTCTGAAAACACCTTTCGGCTTCAACAGTGGAAATATTGGAAGAAATGCTGCATGCCACACATTTGTACGCATAACACGTAGCATGATATTGCTTTATGTTATATGTTCACTTATGCTAAAAGGTCAGTGGCTGTAATGTTTCGCTGCATACGTTCTGTTTGGGGTAAATTTGGTCAAAAAGACAAAACAGCCGTTCAGAAAAATGGGCTTCAAATGTTGCTCCACTTCACTGGATGCCTACTGAGTGAAGAGTTTCTGGCTTTGAGAGCTTAAGTGAGCCAACTGCTGTGTTATTTTCTCCTGGCTGGGCCAGCGTGAACACAATACGACGACTGCAACAATGCTGATTTAGAGTGACGCTCACTGAATCATGTGGCTGCAGCTGAATGTGACTTTCCTAATCACATGCATCGATGTGAAAAACAGACACTCGCACAGAAATATGCACTCCCAACAGCTGGAGAAGACTATGCATGTCGTTTATTGCACGTGTCCGACATTAACCAGATGTCTCCCTGTGATCTCAGTGGAGATCTTCATCAGAATTACTATGAATTTCATGTGATACTGCAGAAATGTCAGACAACAGTACAGACGAGTGGCATTCTGTTAAAAAGCTGATTTGTGTGAAATGACATAAATAACTAACTGATTGATTTAATGATGCATGGTCCAATCAACAGATGCTTATTCACCAGTCAAGAAAATCATAAAACGCATACAAGTAACGTGAATAAACAGCCAGAATACTATACTATACTATACTATACTGCACTATACTATACTATACTATACTATACTGTACTGTACTATACTATACTGTACTGCACTATACTGTACTGTACTATACTATACTATACTGTACTATACTATACTATACTGTACTATACTATACTGTACTATACTATACTATA
>JBBPCS010002535.1:0-13373 GCA_037974645.1 Hollardia meadi
CACACACACACACACACACACACACACACACACACACACACACACACACACACACACACACACACACACAGTGTTGTAATCACACTCACAACTCTGTTCTGGTTTTAGGGCACTGAGCCAATCAAACCTTCTGTCTATGCTGTTACCTCTGCACCACTTTGGCTGCAAACCCCAGATAACATCAGTCACTACACTGAACAGAGAGAGGTGGGTGGTGGTGTTGGTGGTGGACAGATTGAGTGTAAGAGAGGATTATTTGTAACAGATACAGAGAGTGGAAGCCAAAGAGATATGGTGGGGGAGGGAAGATACGTTTTTTTTTATAAGTTATGGCTTCAAAACCTCCTAAAAGTTGATGAAATGAGCGCAGACTGTAGCACACAGATTGTGTTATGGATCATGATCCTTTATCACAAATGATGTGACAGTAGCACAAATTATATATGTCACTGTAGGGTTGGCCAAATGTAATGGTAAATAAAACAAAACCAAAAAAACGAACAAAATTTTAGTTTTTTCCAACCTTCGTACGTAGAGGACATACAGTTTTTCCATATGCGTGTATGTGATGCTTGTAACCGCAGCTTCTAATTAAACCTTCTATATATTCAGTGCACCTACTGTCTGATGTCAAGCTGATTAGACTGCAACCACACTTCCATCTTCCTCCACTTTGACCTGTCAAAAGGTGCTAATTATAGGCTGACCTTGACAGTGCTGCTTCACGGTCATCGCCTGCCCTCCCACTCACTGTGCAGGCCTATTCATTACATAAGTAAATATCACTCTGGGTCAAAGGCACCCACGCTCTGTCTTCTGACACTCATCAACTGGTAGACTCCTGACAGCTGAAGGAGAGTGGGTGAGGGAGAAATTTAAAGAAACAGTTTGACATTTGGTTTCATGCCTTGCTGAAACAATAGCTTGGTGAGCAACAGTTTGGCACAGTGACTACAGATAGAGCCAGGCTCACTGTTTGCCCCTGCTCCCAATCTGCTGAGCCAGGGGTGGTTCTGAATTGAAATTTTATTTCACTTCATTGATTTAAAGTGGCATACCTTATGGAATAATAAATTCAATTAGCTCAACACAATTCAACAGACCACATTTTTTACAACTTAGTTCTGAGTAAATGTAGCTGTCCTGTGTTGTGTTAACATTACTTGCTTCATTTTGGTGGCCTGACTGTCTGAGCAAAACGACTACACTTCTGTTCTTTCAGTGCATCGAGTTCAAAACACACTGGTTCCATCTCACACAGGCTCCGCCCTTTATGGACTCTATGGGTATTACTTTCCTTCAAACACGATCTCGTATTCGCCCACTGAAATTTGCATGTACGTAGTCGGCCTACAGGACACGCCTACTTGAATATGAGCGTATATAAGGCCATCCAACTGCTGTCAGTTATCCTTTTTCTCTTCTGCAATCGGTGAGTTTGTCCACTGGTTGTGTATGACCACATGTTCCGTGTCCCTTAGTTGGCTCAGGGCATAGGGTCTACGGGGTGTCGATTGACACCTGGGGTCAAAACCATGGTGGCCTAGGTCGGATTTGTCCGATGACTGAGGTAGGGAGTAGTGAAGCTGTAGCGGTTAGCCCTAGCCAGTCAGGTGCGGTGTGGTAGGTTGATATTGGTCGCGGCAGGGCGGTCATTTGTCGGGCTCCACCCACTGTACCCATAGAGTCCAGTAAAGGGCGGAGCCTGTGTGAGATAGAACGTCAGGCGGCGCCTTCTACTATCGGACCCTGCGGCTTCCACGCCGCTTGCTGAAGAGGGGTTAGGATAATTGACAGCAGTTGGACGGCCTTACATACGCTCGTATTCGAGTAGGCATGTCCTGTAGGCTGGCTACGTACATGCAAATTTCAGTGGGCGAATACGAGATTGGGATTTGAGGAGAGTAATACCCATACAGTCCAGTAGAGGGCTCTGCCTGTGCTTATAGAACAAGGGTTACAATAACGTAACCTGACGCTCCAACACAGCAACGATCTTGGTTTGTACAAAAAGTCCCAAGCATGATGGACAGTGTAGATTTGCCTCCTTGCTGAAAACATTTGCTTACATGGTTCAACCTTAAGAGGGAGAAAGGCAGCCCAATGATAAGGCTTTGACATGTATTAAGCTAAGCTAAGCTAATTGCCTCTCGGCTCCAGCTCGGTACAAAATGCACAGACACAGATGTCAGACACAGGCATTCATTCATTCCTTTGAGGGAAAATCTACGCCAAAATCAAAATCCTGTTAGGAGGTAGGAAACAAGACAGTGTCTGCGATGTTTGTGATATTGACAGTGCAGGTGGAGTAAAAGAAAAACTTAATTTATATAAAATCTTCATTTTTAAATGTTTTTACATCAGCGACATCACAAAAGAGCATGAAAAGGGAAAATCCACCGTTTCAAAGGGTAATGGAAGTAGCCAATCATATATGCTCCTGTTGAGTCAAATAACTGTATATTGTATATTATTGAGTCTGGAACAGGAATGTATTGCAAAAAGTAATCTCCAATAGTTTGGCCTTCAAACTGTATTCGTATCTCTATTTGAAATAAATGTTCAAACTAAATTCCTGTCAGAAGTGAAACATGTAATTATTCTTTAAGATGAGAGAAAGAGAAGAGAGCAGGACTCCTCCATCCATGGAACTTCTTCCAGACTGGCATCAGTCAGCCTCGTTAACCGCCACATGATGACTAAACTATAAATTAAAGTAGCACTGATCACATGCAGCTCGCCACATCTGTCTGAAGACTACCCAACTAAGTGTAGACCACTGGAGCCTGAGTGGAGCCCTCCTCAGACAGAGCTGCCCCGGGGCAAATGTGCTTCATGTTCCACCAGCCTCCCCAGAACAGTAATTTTGTTTCTTTGAGGTCATTTTGGCAGACTAACTTAAAAGACATCGGCCATGAAGTATCAAAGGACATTTTGCTCAGAATGTTTTTTTTCTGTGACACGGCAGCAATACGATTTTCATAATAACAATATAGATCTGGTGCTTCTTCGACAGATTGAAAAAATTTGGGAAAAGATTGTTGCGAATATTTATTTTAACAGATTGTATGTTTGCATGAAACATATGCTTGAATCAAAACGTGTATCCTTTCATAAGTTATCATGTTTTACTTTGTGTGATAGATTTCTGTCTGCTAAGGGATTAGCTAAATCAAAACATTTGTTTTGAATCAAGAGGCCACTAAAACACTAGTTCTAAACTGTTAGCATCACTCAACCTTTGTCCCCCTCTCATTAAAATAATTTGCTGAATTTGGGCTATAAAAGTAAATGCAGCAATTGCTGGCATGAGGCTTCAATTAGAGTTACGACTTGAGGTGGGGGCTATATGGGGGATTTTTTCCAGATTTCTGTGTGTGTGTCTTTGTGCGTGTTCAACATGCACTTAGTGGAGTGGTTGTGTTGCAATGTCTGCCACGATCTTGTATGTCCTCAAACATCTATGTTCATTTGTGAAAGATAATAGGAGGAATATGATTAATCTCTTCTATTCGACATCGACCGATGGTGCAGCAGCTTTATCTACTCTTCTTTTCACCTGAAAGCCGAAACTTCATGTTTGCTGTTTCATTATCAACTAGATTTTTAGGTCCTAAATGGCAAATCCAGAAAGTTCATGTGACAATGTGATCTCATGGGAAAACATGTCAATAGCATGCCACTTTTAAGGATGTTTCACACATCATGTCTACGCATTTTATCATGGTTACTGTTCCAGTAATAAAAAAGCCAACATTAATTGCAGATTTGTGATTGGACCTTGTTGCCTGCTTCCTGAATTACAGTTTGATGTGCTACACACCCATTCACCACCCCAACCTTTACGTCCTTGCTGCTTTCTGCCTCACTACATAAAGGGCAAAAATATCTGCGTCTCATCCAGACGCAGAAGGTACACTTTAGCATCTATAAGTAGTTATAAGTAGTTCTGGTACCTAAACTTGTGGTTAACTTTCATGTTAACCACGTGTTGGAAAGGCTTTGTGAAGGCTTTGCACGTCGCACACAGGCACTGACCCCTTGCACCTCTCTGCATCGTCACATCACGTCTGATGTGGTTTTGTTCTCAGCTGCAGAACATTTCATACGCCCCCGGGAGAGTTTCAGAAGCGGAGCGTGCCTGATTTTGGTGACATGCTCATATTGTGTTTTTTGTTTGTTTGTAATTTTTCCTTGAATTTTGAGCTTCTACCATGGGTGAGTAGGCTACGTAGTTAAATGGTTTCTTTTGTTGTCTGTTTTGTGAAGTGAAACACGATCGGGAGGCTGTACAGGTTGTTTCATTTTTAAAATTGACCGGATTCTCTATGCCCTTCCTGTGTATGACTTCCTGTCTGACTCAATCTGCTCTGTGCAGCTTGACGCGGCTTCCCTTGAAAATAGACTAGGCATGTATTCTCCACATAGAGCAGAGCGGAGCGCCGCTTCCTGAATGCTTCAGAAAAGCGCAGTGCCGCTCCTGGTGGAGCGAGCATTATCTAAGGGTACCTTGTGCGTCTGGATGAAGCGCATGACAAAGTGGAGGTATCTGACCTGGGTACCTGGGATGAGCAGATGATGAAAGGGCACACTACTGCCTGCATTGGCATTGGACCTAAATAATGATGTCTGGAATCATCCAATATGGAGGTAACTCTAGTGGATTCAGGGTTGGAAAAACAGTAGCTGTATACCCTGTTGGTCCTATGTATTAAAACATATTGTGGACCAAACACTGAATAAATTAACCTTTGCAGGTAGGAATTACTAGTAAATCAAGACAATAAATTAGAAAACTACTGGATGACTTGGACAAGCAACTGAAAACTGCATTAGTGCCACTGGCAGGTTACAAAGACATGATCAGCTAGCATTGTTCAGTGAGACATTTATGAAAGCATATGCACATCATAGAGAATTTTGAATGTTTAAGTCATTAGAGCATGATATCCGAAAGCGTCCTTGTAAAAAACATAATCATTGAGAGTTAGAAAAAGAGTTTCATGTAATTGTAAAGCTAAAAGTCAAAGGAATCAGATTTCTGATGTGACGCACTAGTTTTTAAAACATCTCTTAGTTAATAGTAAGTGCAGCTGTGTCACCTGAGGCCCTGCAAGAATAAACACAGTCCCACTCTCCTGTTGCCTCCCGGATATTGAATCAAATCCAACATGCACAGGGAGCCAAAGAGCGACTGAAGAAGATAAGGAGGGATATATGCAGAAAAATATAGAGATGAAAGTGACAGAAGAGGGATTGGAGGGAGAAAGGACATATCAAGATAAGACTCTTTATTTAATGTTGATTTGAATAGAGATAGATATCTAAACACAGACTCTACAAATGGAGCTTAGCGAAAGTTCAGTCAGGAAGACTATGTCCTCGCGCATGCCCTCTAAGTCACAGGAAGGTTTCCGCTTTCTCTAGGCTTGACTAGCTCATTTTCCTCTTCATCCAATCACAACCTGCCACACTCTTCTCTAGCCAATCACTTGTAAGCTGTCAAACTTTAAAAGTGCTCTCTCTCTCTGCTGTCATTCAGCTGTCATTTCAGCACCACAAAGATTTTGCAAGCCACCACCACCCCTTCACCTCCTAAACCGCGGACACCTGGCCATCTCCAATCAAACCCTCCGATCAGAAATCCCCTTCATGAAGTCATCAAGCTCCATTCCTCATCACCACCACCATTGTCTAGGCTCTTGGGGGGAAGTCTCCTTCAGACTGGAAGCTCCTAATCATCAGACTGCTTCCATTGGTGATCTACTTCCTGCCGGGGTCTAAGCGCCAAAGTCTACTTTCCTGTTCACAATAAAATGTAATCTTTCAAATTCTCTCATTTTCATTTATTTTTCTTATTAGTCTCTTCTGATTGAAACAGTCTTTTGCCACAAGATTGATAACATGAGCTAATTTGTAGTGTTGTCCCTAATGGGCTTATTTTAAATCAGATTTACAGAAGATTTATAGTGCAATAAATTTGGATGGAGAGAGGGGGTAAAGTTTCCAATAAATACATGGTGGCGACTGGGTGGCTTAGAGTCTATTTATATTTTAAGATGAACAAATTGTAATTAATTTCTTGTTGAAAGAGAATTCCATGACATTGACCTGTTGTACAGGCTTTGGACACTTATTTTATTCAGCAGCTTCAAAATACCACAGAGGTTTCACCAGGTCACCAACAATCTCAGGAGCCTGGTTATGTAAACATTTATGGCGGGAGTTTTCTGTTGGCTGTTGGATTGACTTTATCAAAACCTAAACAGTTCTTTTTGCATGGATGTTTTTATTATCCTGAAAGATTTGATATTGGCAGGGTTTGCTGAAGACTATGAGTTTACACACACAAAATTTGAAAAGATCAACATAAATCAGCACAAGAAAAACCTTTCTGATCAATCTAAATGTATAAGCATTTTTTCTTGGTTCAGTCCTTCACTAACATTATTTGTTAAAACAAGATGTTTGACTTCTGTAACCTAAAGAGGCTGTCCTCCTCCAAGAAAAGAGATTTATATCTTAAAAGATTCCCTGTGTACACAAAGTGCTTAAACAGGAAGTTGTAGCAGCTCCACTGAAGCACCATATCATACATACCAGTATCATTTTGACTGATCACTTAATGTTAGTGTGGCAGTCATTGTGAAAGGAATAGTTCTTGGAATGAGATGATAATGAGGTTGTATGATGAATGAAAGGGAAACACACTTAACAGGGTGGCTGATATTCACTCATCAGTAGAGGTTTTTGATTATGAATTTACCCTGGGGAATGATGACTGTCTCTTATTCTCTATTCATTGGTAGTGGAGGAAAAGCTGCATTTATTAACTAGACATAGGGATAACATTAAGAAATAAGGAATGAAGAGTATAGCAGCAGGAAACAGACATGGCTTAGAAGGACACGCAGATATGGGATGCCTCAACATGGGAGTTGAAGAATGCAGAAATGAATAAAGGAAATGAACTTTGAGACCATTGTAACATATTGAAGAGACAACCCAGCGTAGATGTTAGACAACCGGTTTTGTGATGGGACTTTTTGATTCTTCACTCCAACCAGGAACTCTTGGTGCTGACAGTGAGTCACTCCCCTCCTTCATCAACCAACCGTTGAAGATGTTTGTTCCCCTGCACACAAATGTTACTATGATGATGCAACACAATGTGGCCTTACCAGAAATCTGAGCTGAGTAATAAAGAAACAATATACTGTAAGCAAAGCTTGTCTGAAAACAAGTTTGATCAGAAGAGAAAAAAAAATCCCATCTCTATATTTACCACTCTGGGGTGATTATACATCATATAAGAATACCAGAGGAATCTGGTAACATTGCACAACAACAGGACATACAGGTCAAGCTTCTTTGACTTAACAGTCTCTCAGAGAGACTTACCTGTGTCTGTCCAATACAATACAATCCAGACCACTATGTAGTACATACAGTACATAATCCTTCTAAACACTGGGCCTTGACTTCTGATTTGTACTCAGTTATTCAGGTGCTGGTATATCATCAATCTGTGTTGTACTGCACATTACAGGGTTTATTTTTGACACTGTCTTGTAATTTATTTCTTGCTGTACATTTGCCAGAAATCCCTTTGACAAACTACAGAGAACTTCCAATAAACATGGATTCCAACACTGGTGGAGGAAGTACTCCTTTACTGAAGTAAAAGCACTAAATACCACATTGTAAAAAATACTCTGTTACAAGTTACAGTATAATCAGGAAAATGCAGGGAAAGTATTAAAACTAGTCAATGTAGGAAAAATGTCCCATGTCCCCTTAGATATTATATTAAAATATTAGATTATGATTCCTGCTACATTTGCTTTAATGTAAAAGCAAGGAAAGATTACATCAACATAAAAATTACAATATATCCCTCTGAAATGTAATGTAAAGGAAGTAGAAAGAGGAATGCTTAAAAAGACTCACAAGTACCCCCAGTTTGTACTTATGTATAGTACTTGAATAGTATTTCAGTAGTTATTTTCCACCACTAAAGTCCAAACATACCTTTTGGAAAAAACAGCGCCACCATTACTTAGACACGCATAATGCACTGTGTGTAGGGCACCAAGTGCTGGAGGGGGCATCAAAAGCCTAATGAACAGACTTCAATCATAATGGAAATTATGAATTATTTAAATTGAAGATGAAGTGCAACTACGGTGCTCCCCCTCCCATGGCGAGGACTCTGTGGTTTGCACTTGCCCCGAAACCTGACGGGTAACGTGATGCTGCCACGACAATTGCGGATATATATGGCCCCAAAAGGCAGCAGGGGTCAGAGGCAGAGAAGAGAAAATAAGAAGAACCTGCAGGATGACGCTCATGCATCGCTGGCAGGTTTGTTTAAAAATGTTGATTTGCTTAAAACACACAACCTGTGCATCCATAACAATAACATTTCATAAGTTTCTTGTTTGTAACATTATTAAGTATATATTTAGGTTTAAATAATATTTGTATGTGTCTTTTTTTTGGGGGGGGGCACCACAAAGCAGTTATGCTTAGGGCACCCAAATGGCCAGCAGTGAACCTGGGTAGAAATCCAATAAATCAATCTTTAAAATGAGTGAAACTATCAAACAATCAGTTAAATACTAACTTAAGCCATAAAAAAACACAATGGGTTAGACACCTGACTTATTTTTGTCATTTGGATCAACAAACCAAATCACCTGAGCTATTTTATTTGACTGCTCATTGTTTCTCATAAAACCTATGAGGCATTTGAACCCTGGCGGACTTGCCTGGACATGCCCACAGTCAATGTGGATGGACAGAGAAATATGAATAATAGTAAAAAAAAAAAAGAAGCCTCATAGTGACACAGCAACTGTGACACAGCAAGTTTCTCCAATGACGAGTCACACCCTTTATTCATACTGTTGAGGCTACTTGTGGAGAAATGTGCATCCTTTCCTCTTTTGTGATGGGCGTCTCCCTGAGGGATGTTGCTACTGACTGCAAAATGTTGAGTTCAGACAGAATACTTCTCCGTCCTGACACCATGACCTGACATTTTAACGGGTAAGAAAAGGAAGAAGATGCTTATGCTCCAAAGCAAACACATCACCCAAACAGTTGTCAAGACAACATGATAAGGTGTTTCTGCTGTCTGATGCCTTTTATGTCTAGAAGCATTCAATTAAATAACACTTGGCATGTTGTGTGTTGCTTATTTCAACAGTATTGTTCATGGTTGATAAAAATGAAACTGGCTGAAAGAGTGATGGGGCCAAAAAAAGAAAGAGAAGGTTATTACAGAAGAAAATTCAGAAATGAGTGTGTATAAACTGTGTTTATCTTGCTTACTGATGATTTTATTAAAATGTATAACATTTATTGCACATGACTATCCCGAGCAGTTTACTGATTACATTATCATGTCATAGTCCAATTTAACAATTCACTTTAGGCAACCTCAGGCCTACTTAAGTGGTTTGGGGTTATTCGTGACAGTTTTTGGTTCTTGGTGATGACCTGACTCATCTTTCTACATGACAATGAGGCACTTACTTTGCTGTGATAAATAGAGCCTCATTAGTTACCCAGATCTCAGTCATGTATCTGATTTCTTTATGTATGCAGGAATGATGTGACAGACGTGAGTACTTTTGCTACAAAGACAAAGGTGAAGCTGATTGATTTGTTTCACAGAAAAGTGAGAGGAGACAACTTGAATGGAGACAGCTTGTTGATAGAAACCTTGATGTCACCATCCAGACGACAACTTTCACATGCTAATCAATGCTAACGATAGCCAAAGTTTGGCTGGATGATAACAAAAAGATGTCAGGCAGCTGACGGAGGAGGTTTCATTTTATCATTACACTAAGATGTTGCTCAGCTCCGGTGCTTTCACTGTGCTACTTGGCGGCGTTATAAGTGTATCCAAAAACTGTGAGGGGTATTTCATTTACAACTGCCTGAAATGGTAATAACAATGGCCAGTGGTTGCGTACTGAGAGGAAAATGGAGGGAAACATCATGATGCTACTACTGTTGTTAATAACGGAGACACAAGAGAGTGCTGGAGTACCCTCTGAACAACAACACACACACACACACACGCACACACAGAGGTACACACAAATAAACTCTTTAAATGAGAGTAAGGAAGGAGTGGTCTGCTAGAAGTGAGCAGGCATCCATACAGATAAGGTGGACTTAAGTGAGGCTGAAGTGGGTCTTCATACTGTCAGAATCTTGCATGATGGCCTCATCACCACCCTGCTGTGAGAAGTACTCCACAACAACAGAGCACCACGACTTCAGCAAGTCCCACTCGCATCAAACATGCCGGGTGTGTGAGAGGTGCTGTGTCACTAGTATATGTGCAGTCCCACTACCTGAGTGCTGCTGATTTTTTTTATTTATTTATAGGAGGTCTCATCAACAACAAATTCATAGAAGGATTGATGTCAGTTTGATTTAAACTGCATGTTTTGATTTGCTATCCTGTGTCTTTACCTTCCCATTTAATGTGCACACTGTTAACATGTCAATGTGTAAATTGTATTTAAGTAATGGGACATGGCTTCAGGTGAAATTTACCATACTGGATGTTTAAAAAAAAAAATCTAATCTGCTACTGCAGTTCAGGAAGTACAAGTAGAAGCAAGTATGTTTTGTGCCTAAACTTAACCAAAGTAACGTAGACCTTCAGTCGGGATAAGATGCACGGGGCATGAGCCTTTGCGCATCGGCTAGAGATGCTAAAGGGAAGGCTTAGTGCGTCAGCCACGGACACCAAAGGGCCCGTTGCAAGTCGGCCGGCAACACCAAAGGGTACCTTGTGTGTCAGGATAAGACGCAAGGGGGCATGACAAAACGTCGGTATGTGACAAGCTGGGATGAGAACAGGTTGGTCCAACAGTCTTCAAGATTGAAATATGAAACGATGCCTGTCATACATTTAAATTACTTAGTGTAGCAGCAGTCTCGAAGACAGAGAAAGCCCTCTCCTATGGTCAGGCATGCCTTTTAGACTAAGCGTCATGTCACCTCAGAGAATCAGAAAACTGACTGATCCAATACATACAGGACCTGGTGCAGTTCAATCGATGTTATCCAGATGTCAACCATGCTCGAGACCAGAGACTCTTCTCTAACAAATCTGCAACCCCGTGAGCGCCAGCACCTATTGTGCTTTGGATTGGAAGAACTGATGTATAAACCATACACCCCACTTTATCAACAGCCTTTGGCACAGTTAAGATTGTCCACTGTCCAATGATGTCACCTGCAGGTGAAAGTGACACTGTTGTTTTTACGAGCTCCTCCTTTTCTTCGTGTGCTACCATTACATAATCCCCTCTGAATAAAGAGCAGCGGATACTTACCTGCCTCCTCTATTCACCATACATGCTGGCCCTATATCCCTTACCTGTGGTGAATAGTACTTAGTGCAGCAGGTTCTATTGTACCTGCAGATATACAGAAGAAGGCCTGGAACCCCTTAGTGATCCGGTGTCCTGCAGTCTCAAGTTTCCTTCAGGGAACCCCTGGTATCTTTCCGTTTGGCCAACATTATGTGTGATTTCCTGTCTGTGGCAGGGATATGACTACAAGACGTCTCCCGGGACAAGGTGACAATTGTCCTCCTCTTTAGTTTCTGCTTCTTTTCTTCTTATTTGACTTTTTTTTTTTAAACAAGGAAATGTGCAGGTGTTTGTGAGTATGTGAATTTGAGAAAAATGTTGACAGAATAAGGCCCAATGTTGAAACTTGCAGCACTTCTCTATAACTTGTGAGTCCTGTTCAAATGTATTTTAATACAGCATGTACGCATTATATTACACAATAAAAGAAATAAACATGCTTTGGCAGTAAATAGAAAACTGTGGACTATTTTGAACATTATAACAGCAATAACAAATCAGAAGACACACCTAAACTTGACTTAAACTGGTTAAACTGGTAGGCCTGTTCTTTATCTGACAATGTCTATAGAAATTATTGATGTGAAGGCAACATATTTAATTAAAGAACTTTTTCTTTAATCTGCAACATTTTCTAAAGGCTGCAAAGTGATCCCTTCCTAGCAGCTCCAAAGTAAGAAATGGGGAGCAAACACAGCCCTTGTTTTGCATAAATACTGTACATGTATTCTAAAGTTGAAGCCTGCAGTGAACTTTGCAAGAGCTTTATGAACACTGTGATAGGAGTTATCAATCAAAGGTGTGAGGAATTAATTGCGTGACTGTTTCTTTTGAATATCAGCCACAGTTCTGTCTTTCTTCCCACCTCGTTCACTGCAGTGGCGACACACTCCCAAGTTGCAAGTTTGGCTTTGTTTGCAATCCACAATTAAGTCCGCAGAATAATATGTGTTGCCCGACTTCAATCTCCTCTACCAACGCTGTGATCTTGTCTTCCAAAAAAGTATGGTCCATTGCTATTCCTGACGAAACCCTCATTTGTGCTGGCATTATACAAGGGGAAATCACAAGGAAGGTGCTGTCACTGTAAATGTTACACACAAAAAAACAAGTTACAAATGAGATACTTAGAACCTGCTCATCATAAATTAAATATAAGCATACTGTTGGGGATTATGTTTAAGTATAAATCTAAAAATATTTTTTTATAAACAAGGCACCTGGCTTTTAAAGTAAATGGGAGATGACATTCTGATTGGTTTAATTAATGTTATTCCCCAAACATTAATAGAGGACTAAATACAACCTTTTTGCACCCAGCTTATGCACCGTTTAACTAGAAAAAGGGAGTTGGACACACCCTAAATGCACTTTAGTCCATGTGCAATAGTTTAAATAAGGCCTGCAATCACTTTTTCCAAACTCATCCTATTACTGCTACATTAGTTTGCCTATTTTCTGTACCTCGGTTAAATGCACAGTGTTAAACTTTATCCTGACATCAGTAAATGAATACTCTCTTTCACATACAGGTCAAAGTCCTTTCTGTCCTGTTCATTTTGTTTCGCAAAGGTTGTCATGTTTTCCTCAACCTGAGAGAGCCGAGCACATCCTCATGGGACTCTGGTAAAAGGTGAAACCCAAGACGATCTCTAGTTGGTGTAGTGAAGGTTAAAGCATCCTCCTTTCAGAGCCAGGCAGAGAAAGAGGGAAGGAGACAAATAGGTTCCCACCGGCAGAGAGAGGTCAGCTCTCTTGGGAAGCCTCTTCACTATTCTCTCAGAGTGAGGTGTGCTAGAAAAGAGTTTTTTACTTGGGTCTAAAGTAAAGAAAAGGCTCCCACCCATAACCTCTCAATCTACCTCCAACTTGCACACAACAACATGCACCATCCCTCTCTTACACACACACACACACACACACACACACACACACACACACACACACACACACACACACACACACACA
>JBBPCS010002537.1:0-13368 GCA_037974645.1 Hollardia meadi
TGTCTTATCTCATTTGGACTATTGCTCAGAGGTTTGGTCAAGCGCTGCCATGTCACACATAAAGAATTTGTAAATTGACGGCATTCACTCGATGGAAAGAGCTCTGGTGTTGTGTGAAAAATCTGTTCCCCCGTCTATACATGTTTTGCCTTACCAATGGGTCTTGAGAGGGTTTAAAACTTACATTCTTTCTACTAGATCAGTAAGTAACAAGGCCTGCCTACTTATTAATACAACCAGGTGTTTACTCTGCCTTTATCACAGCACTGAGACCAGAGTTTCTAGGTCCAGTTGGAATTCTTACAGTTGCTTTTGCTTTGGACAGTAGTCAGGCTGCTAGTAGTAGCCATGTTGCTAAAGCTGCGACAACAATAATACCACTTGGAAATAGTAACCTGAATCTGGTGAGAGCTGATGATGTCATTAGTATTAATGTCTCACAGTTGAGCTTTGATGCCCTGTGGTCCCATTTCAAATGCTTTCCCATTCCACAAAAAACAATTTCAATTCAGGAACACTGAATTGAATGTTTGGCATAAAAAAATAAGAAACAAATTAAAAACAGTGGACAGGCTGTTGTGAGTGGTGTGCTGTCGTGTGTGCAGTCACCTTGGAGTTCTGTGCAGGCTGGTACAGCTCTGGCAGCTCCATCAGAGTTTCTGCAGCCATGTCTTTGTCCAGGACGCCGTAGATTAGAGGCGGAACGGAGGTGAAGATCAAGTTGAAGAAGATGAGCACCCAGGAGTTGGTCATGACGCTCCCAGAGAAACCACAGAAGAACTGATACCAGAACAGCAGATTCACATACATCTGCAGACACAGACACAGGCAGCAGTGAAGATTCTCCAAACTTCCTGATTGTTTTTGATTGCTTCTACCCCTCCAACTGCAGGAGGTGGAGGAACGATGATGTACGTACGACATACCATGCTGTTGCTAGCTAGCTAACTAAAGAATCTCAGCTTTAAAGTTGAAGATTGATTGATGGGGGGGGGGGGAGTCATGATATTATTGGTTGAAACCGGTTGGTTCTGGCCTACATCAACACACGTCATTTTGTTTAACAATAAGAAAACATGATTGGATTCTGATAAAAGAATACAAAGAAATTGATTTTTTGTATTTTTGGCATATATTGTTAAATAGGAGCTCAATATGACCAGGGATGTGATCTGAAAGGGTTACAAAGATATTTGTCTGACTTAAATTGTATTTTGCAGCGCTTGTGTATGCTAGGGACTGCAGTGTTGATCAGCTACAAAGCTTTGCTTAAGATTAATCTTACATTTTTTCTTTGTTTTGTGAAAGCATGAAACTTTTTCCTGATTATCCACCTATAGGGGAAAGGCCCCTAAATACTGCCATAACAACAAATTGCAGATTCATGTCACACTGTATGACAGGGGATCAGACTGTACAACTTTTTCATTCTGGAGGCCTATGTGAGTGTCAAAGCCACTGTCGTAACCAACCACTTTAAGACAGCTCAGCGCATCCTCTAGTGGGCTCTGTTATTTACAAAGATAGTTATTTTTATATCTTAAGGTGCTCAAGAATAAAAATAATAAGAGCGATAATAAGAGATTTAATAAAAATCTCAAATTAAAATGCACTATTTCAATGACCAGTTACATTTGAAAATCACCAGACTAACGTGCTAACGTCTGGCACAGCTAGCTAATATTTGCCACTACTAGTTAACATCTGCCACTATTAGCTAACGTCTGGCACAGCTAGTTAACATTCGCCACTACTAGTTAACATCTGCCACTATTAGCTAACGTCTGCCACAGCTAGCTAACATTTGCCACTACTAGTTAACATCTGCCACTATTAGCGAACGTCTGCCACAGCTAGCTAACGTTCCCTCTGATGCAGTAGCACAAAATGTTTTTGGAAACGAGAAAGTGATGTACAGTGTGTAACAGTGTGTTGAATGTGGTGAAATACTGTCACAGCCCAGTATATAGGCCTATATTTATTTTTTTATTTTTGGTTTGGTTAAGATTTTTCTGTCATTTATTTGGGAGGGTGGTTCTCAGAAATTCGTTGACCTGAGAACTCCTGCTTTAAGCTACATTTTATACATACGGAGAGTTCAGAAGAGTCAGTAAAGAACTCTCACCACATTCTTGTAGATGAAGTAGAGGATCATGTTTGCAAGGCGTGAGTAACACCAGTGGCCGTGGACCAGCAGCAGCTTACTGAGGTGTTTAAACCTGGAAATGGCAAAGTCACTGGACATCACAGCCTGGGGGAACAGTTGAAAGCGACAAACATATTAGCACACAGGGAAACACACTGCTTCACACACAGTAACCTAAAAATCCTAGGCGTCTAACTCTAACAAACACAGTCTTCTTTCAAACTTTCAGTTGCATCTTACTCGTTTAGAGATAAGAGAAGTGTTTGCATAAAGTGTTGGCTCATTCACCTGCATGCCCTCCTGACCAGATATCCCGATGCCCACGTCAGCCACCTGAATCATGCTCACATCATTGGCTCCATCACCTTAATGAACAAAAACACCTTTTTAAGAGAAACTTTGCAGATTTTCAACTAGCTTTGCATCATTACAATGTGGGACGTATATGCTAATGAACAATGTTCAACTTCTCTCCACTTTGCCTGCACGCAGAGCCGCCTGCTCATTTGTGGCGGAAATGATTTTTTGACAGCTTTAGGGCTGCTGTACCAACCACACACTCCAAGATGCTGTGTTTTTACCTCGGAAGTCGGAGCTAGGAATGACATCATACCCAAGTTGACCGTGTTCCAAGTACAAGTCGGAAAACTAAGATGTATTACTCGCAGGTTAACCATTGTTAGGAATATCAGTAGAGTTGAACAGTACTGTGTGTGTGTGTCTGATTTAATGAAACACAAATAAGACAGAAGAGCTAATAAACAGTACATTCTACACTATTTCACTACTGTTTATGTCCAGAACAGCCATCTTGGATTTTGAGTTCAGGTTTGGCAGTTCTGATCAAATCTGAACCACGATTGTGTTTGTAGTCTATTTCTCCTCTAAAATGTTTTCAGAAACATATTTTAGCATACTGACTAGCTGTTGTTTTGTTTATTACCAGCTGGCCGCCATACTGTTTCCAGTTTTAAAACAGACGAGCCAAAGCTAAGTACCGACTAACTCACAGTACGTCGCCAACGAGCTGGAGTGTTTATTGGTCTGATGCGGTGCAGTGTATTCCTTTGGAGCTAAATGTAAAAACACAGCCCTGTTTCTCTGGTCATGTAGCACCACTTGTAAAGAATAGCATCTTTCTAAAGCACAGACAGCCAGTTTTATAACAAAACCATCTTTCCAGTCATGAAATACTTCTTTAACTGTCCTCCATGTTTAGGTATGTACAAAGCATATCATATACTATATACCATCATAGAAGATCTTACTCATTTTTCCCACCCATACAGAAAGTATTTTACTTTTTGTCTGACAATGACTGCTGCCTCTATGCAATGCAACTCAGGCTTAGACCTGAAGTTTAGCTTTAGGAAATCAAATGTGTAAAACATCCAAGCGGTTTCCCTACAGACCGAGGGCTTACCCACAGCCAGGGTCATGACGGCAAGCTGGTCGCGGATCAGCCGGACCACCTGGCTCTTCTGCAGCGGAGTGGACCTGCAGCAGATGACTGCCTTGCACCTACAGCTGAGTTCCAGGAAGTCGCTCTTCAGCTCCTCCTGCAGGGCCCAGTCCAGCGTGTTACCCTCTATGACCAGAATGAAGCCGGAGGAGGGGTCCCCATGATTCCCTGCTGCGCTCGCTTCAGTCAGACCATCTTCACCACCCTGCACTTTCAGTTTGAGCTCCTCCAGTAAAGCTGCACACACATCCTGATGGAAAAGAAATCTGTCACGTAGAGTTACAGCACCTTTAATTCACTGCATTTCTCACAATAATTATTTAATGCACGCAATCGTTTTTGTTTGTTTGTGTGACTTTATTGGTGAAGCAGCTGAACATGAAGGCAGTGGAAGCTGTGCGTCGATCTTTGTAACTACTTTCGAAAAAATATCGACTTCTATGCAAATCATGATGGATTTTGGTATGAACATATATGGCCACTGGAGTCCCTTTTTTCTAGACGCCCTGACTTTTTTTCAAGCACCACAATACGATAATTTCTCTTGACAAGGTATCTCATAGACTCAATGTGACTAATTGTTTGGTGACCTTAAGCTTTCCTTTAGTTCGTTTAGGACTAGCCAGTAGAATGGGCAGACAGGCTGACATAGTCATTATTATGCCACCAAGGGGAGGAGGTGGAGAAAAGTTAGTGTGCACTGGAGATGCATGATATGGATTTCTTTCCAGCCGATACTGATAAACCAATGACCTGCTTGTCGTGGCAGATACCGATAGGATAACTGATAATTTCACATTTGTAAGTTCATAACCTGTAGTTTCTGCACAACTGAGGGTAAGAAAGGCTCAGATGTAGTGAGCAAAGATGGATGATTTAATAGATTTGTTTTGTTTAAACTTAAAACTAGTTAAAACTAGATTTGTCTCTCCTTTCTGAACCCTTGTGGAACATGTATTGCAAATGTCTCCTCCACCTCTTCTCCTTCTGAGAGGCAAAAAGGGAATGTGAGACCAGAATAACAGCTTTAGAGGAACATCTATGAGCTCAACAACAGCGCTGCTCTCCATCAGCCACTGACCTTGCTTCCACAGCTGGCCGTCAGCAGTTCGTCGCTGGGGCGGAGGAGCTTGCAGGCGTAGGCGATGTTGATGGCTGTCTCCTTTTTGTCTCCAGTGAGGACCCACACTTTGATCCCAGCCCTCTGAAGAGCTTCAATGGTCTCTGGGACCTCCTCCTGCAGCCTGTCTACGATCCCTGTGGTACCTGAACACACAAAGCACGCTCTGAGTACCACTGCTCCCAGCTCTGATATACGACTGCTCCACTTGTCAGCTCTCCTACCAAGCAGGGTCAGGTTGGTCTCCAGTCTCTGAGCCGCGTCCAGCAGCAGCTCCTCTCGGTGCTCTATGCTGCTCTCGGCCAGCAGCTGCCTCTTCAGCCACAACTCATACTCCTCCTCCTCCAGAACCTGCTCCACACACAGAACACACAGTCACTCCGGGACACACTCTTACATACAGGGATGGACTGAAGAGCTGAGCTCATTTTAAAACAGTGACTACGCTTCATGAAGAACAAAACGAGCGCACTGGCAAGTTTAAAAATTTGTTGTGTGCCATTAGCTGTCAACATTTACCAGGACTTGTGCCAAGAGGATCCCTCTAAGTGTCTGTTTTTGTAAAGCTTCCTACAGCACATTCCATCCCTGAAAAATATCACTCACAAATGTCACTAAATGTAAAATCAGTGTGGCCCACAGGAAACCTCATGTGACAGCTGTGATCGGACAGGTTTTCACTTTGGCATGGATGATGTGTCTCAATCTCAAAGAAAGAAAAAAAAATACTCTTGCACCTCCTCATGAAAACTAGAGTCACTGCTTGCATTTAATGTACAGTATATATACATTTAATGTCCACTCTGGTGGACAACACGCAATGCCTCTTCACCGTCTATTTCCACCAAGGGGACAACAGTCCAAGTCCCAGCTAATCTGCGATTTCCACCGAGCTCTCTTACCCGGCCGCTCTGCTCCAAAAAAAAGTGTTTTCCCAAGAGTGTTCAGCCTTTATTTTATTTACTTTTGATTATTTAATGCACAAAGCCGCTTTGTTTCACCTTCCTGAAGCGTTACCTTTTTAGCAATGCAGAGCGTGCGGAGTCCGTCTCTGGCGTAGCTGTCCAAATGTTTTTGGGTTTGATCTCTGATGTGACTGTAGATCTCCTGAGCCTGCTCTGCACCTGAACACAACAGGAGCACATACAGAACGACAGTGACATAGACAAACATTGCTGTTAATATTATTTGTCTCTGGATCACTCAGGAGATTTACCTTTAGGTGTCTCACTTAGGTCCATGATGACAGAGTCGGCTCCCTTGGTGTAAACCACCACCTGTCCTGAGAGCGGGTGGCGGACCACCACTGACATCCTCTTCCTGTTGGAGTCAAAGGGCAGGATGTGGAGCAGCTCGACAGTCAGAGAGCCAATACCTGGAAGGTCCACCAGCAGACGATCTGCAGAGCGTCCCCTCAGGGTGCAGCGGTAAGCATGGGCTGCGTGGACCAGAGCCGCCTCGTCTGGACTCTCCGCCTCATACAGCAGTTCATCATCGGCGTCGCCTTCAGAGTCCACTTCTTTGCTTGGGTCCTCCGCATCCTGGCTGGCCCCATCAGGGCTCCTCTTTGAATCCTTGATATCATCCTCTGTCTCCCTGTCCCCTGTCTGTACAGCATCTCCTCCTTCCACACTGGAAGGTAAGTCCTTTTCGGGCCTCAGGTCGGAGGTTTGCAGGTCGCTGTCTTGGCCTGGTTCTGACCTGTCTGCAGCGCTGTTGGAGGGTGTGGAGAAGGTGAACGAGCCGGTCTTTCCCAGGGAAAACAGCCTGTTGGCGAGGGTTCGAGGGCTGCCTTTGATCTGAGGAGGGGAGAAGACCGAGAATGGAGGGAAGCTGAAGCGCTGCAACATCAGCTTGAGAGGGGTTCGTGCTTCAGGCACCTGCAGGGAAGAGAAGAAACATGGAATCAAGTTTTGGAAGGGAACTCCTGACTGCTCAGGAAGAAATACTGTAGTTTCTCTTTTAAATGTTGCTCTAGTTTTAAGTACATTTTTTAAATTTCAATGGAATTTGTAAATACTACAGGCAATTACTGAGGCTATATTTTCTTAATGCAGAGCTATTCAGCTATCAAAAAACAGTCATTTTAATTGGCATTACTAACTGTACTCTGGTGTGGAGCTGTATAATGAGGGAATCTATAGATATTGCATCACATTATGTTTTGTTTCCATCAATCTGCTTTTATGTTAATTTTCAGTGTATAAAACAAGCCTGTAGAAATGAAAGAAAGCCAAAATAAGTCAGAGAAGTCAGCATATCAAAAAGAGAAAATTAAAGGAACAGTTCAGCCAAAAACATTTCTGGAGCTTCACAGCAAAACAGCACTGTAGCATTCTTCTAAACAACTGAAGAAGCTGATCTGGTGTAATCCAAGTCTCAAGAAGCACAGAGATCCCAAATAGCTTTGAAAAGACGTTATTTCCCCACTTTTTTAGGCTGTAATCCACTTCAAACAGGGTGCACTAACCTTTTTAGCTTAGTGGCTACAGTGAAGATTTCAGGTAAAAAAAAAAAAAGGGGTGTAAATACCGTCTTTTCACATCAATTTGGAATCTCTGGACTTCTTAAAACTTGGATTATGCTGGATGAGCTGTATGGAGCCATTTGATGTATTTTCGGTTGATTTTTACGTTTTAAAACGTTTTAAGTCCTCAGCTTCTTCAGTTGTTTAGGGGGAATGCTGCAACGCTGTTTTTACTGTGAAGTTCCAGAAATATTCTGTGGATGAAGAATGTTCACCCGACTTTCCCTCAGCATGGGGGGGGGGGGGTGTGTGTGGGTGTGTGTGAGTAGATAATGGCTGAATTTTCATTTTTGGGTGAACTGTTCCTTTAATACAAATGATGATGATGATGATCTCTCCAATAAATCATTTCAGACCCTGTAAACAAATAAACAAGGTGCACAAGGACAAATATAATCTTGATCTGTGTGGAAGTCTTTGTAACATACTTGGCAGACGGTGTCTACTCACCACATGTCGAGGCTGGCTGGGTGAGGAGACCACCACACTGTTGCAGATGGCCAGAGCCAGGAAGAAGTCAGTGATGTAGGCCAGCTCCAGGCTGGATGGACACCCAAAGGAGCCGTCACTCGGAGGCAGCACGGGAGAGCAAAGCCAATTCAGCTTCCTCACCAGCTCAGGGTCTGGTACCACCTCCTTTGCCTGAACAGACAGACACAGGAGCACCAGGAGCTTATCCAACATGGCTGTGTGGATTTCAGGAAACTTTAAAGTAGCCGTTATAGACTTCCCAAGGGAAAACAAGCAGAGCTCACTGAATGCATTTACAAGCACTAAAGTGGGGGAAAGCAGATAAATTGGATTTTCTTGCATGTGAACATATGAAGTGTTTGATTGGTACTCCAGTGATTTAGTACTACACTTCCACAGCTTCCACTACTGTTTTACAGCCACTTCTTTCACAATACAAGATTATGGGGAAAGAGTCATTTTGGGCATTACGTGAAGTTGTAATTACACGGTTTGGCCACTATGTCAAATTGGCGTCAAAGCCCAGCACTCTTCCCGGAGGCTTGGTCAAGCTCCATAAACACCGGGTTCTATCTTTCCCACGATGCAACCAAATGGAAGTTTTCATTATATCCTCCTGCCCTCATAAACAGCCACATTTCAATCTCCACACCTCTACTATGCAATGTTAAAGGGCGGAGAGCCCCTTTAAGCATAAACCATGTTAAAAATGTTCATCTGAATTCCAGCTAGAACAAATAAAATTCAAGAGAAGACTTTTGTAGTTTTAGCTCATGTAGAGCGAATCACATATACCTAAGGCCCATTTGCAGTTTTAACAGATTTTCAGCCACGTTCACGTTGTTACAGTTTGAAGTAAACCACATGGGAAGACAGCTCAGACCATGCTTCACATCATTAAAAAGAGAAATGTGCAGAAAACGCAAATAACCACAGGCAACAAATGTTTTAAATCAGATTTTCACATAAATCTCTGTCTAATTGATCTTTTTACGTTACTTTTACCTGTTTTTTAACTTTCAAGATATTTATGCATTCCCTTACTTTCAACAAGAAAAAACATTCTAAGCTTGCAGAACAAATTCAGCTGCAACAGATTCTCAATTGTGGATATGAAGCAAACGGGCTCATACACAAATAAGATGTCTGCGATGTGTGTGTGAGTGTTTGACAGTCTGACCACGCGGCTGCAGAAGGCACTGGTTCTGGCATGGGCGGGATTGGACAGCTGGTCGCCGTCCTCTGACTCAGCAGTGAGCGTGTGCAGAGACACAGAGCTGCGGTTGCAGTTGAGGGAGCGACAACTCAGAGATTTCCGGCTGCAGCCCGACCTTAGAGTCACAGAGCGAGCTGTCGCCTCGTTCTTCTCCGCCTCGTACACCTCCAGCCTGCGAGCTGACACACGCACAGCATCTACGTCACTTACAGGACACAACTATGGTGTGGTACTGGGTTTGTTTCTGTTATAATCAAACATCAAGGTTAGAGTCAGATTCTATTCAAAGCCATTGTCATTTTGAAGACAGAAATCAAAGTGCTCCACATCTTTTTAATAAATCCTCTCATTAATCTTAATTAAAAAGGGAAAATAAATTATCCTATTTTGTCTGTCTAGGCTTTTTTTTTTCTTTCAACTATTTTCTTTCTTCTGATCTACACAGCATCAACGTGCAGACTGAAACGTGCATCTACTCATGGACGTGCTTGTGACAGGGCGGGATGTAAACATTAATGGTGTCCTCCTTGGCTGAAGTGTAATGTTAGCTAGCTTAGTTAGCTAGCCTCCTTGTCCATGAGTAGATGCACATTTCCTTCTGCGTGGTGATACGGTGTAGTTTGGTAGAAAGAAAATAGTTCCTCCATGAAACTGCTCACAACAAGGTCTGTGGATTATCTTGAGTAACCGGGTCATGATTTCTGGAGAGAGACATTGATGTTCATTAAAAATGAAAATCTTACTATCAAGATTTGGAATTACCAGTGATGGCATGTAACTGAATATAAAAACTATATTTAAGTAGTATTTTGAGGTACTTTACTTTAGTATTTCCATTTTCTGCTACTTTATACTTCAATTCCAGCGATACTGATAATCGGAAAAATGCTGACTATCTTATCTGGTAATCGGTCAGGCTGATAATCAGTCTATGCCTGGAAGAATTATAAGCTAAAATAAACGGGACTCAAGTGGTAGCCCACAGGTAACCTACTGACTCCGTGACAACATTCTACCTCCTGTTTACATCCCCCAAATCCTCCATAATATGGGAACTGTAGTTCCAAAACTAAAAGCATGATTATTCCCCCTAAATCAAAGTAGGACAAAGAAAAGTTACAAAATCTTTCAATATTACCTTTTGATATGCTGCACTATCAATAGTTTTTGTGACAAAAAAGTCATCAATTTATAATTGTGCCTGGGGGGTGTTGGGGCGCTGTTGACTGTTTTTCTAATGGGGGCCCCACAGTGTCAGACTTTCAAAACCATGGAAGGTTCAACAAAGGTTCTACTGTACAATGTGGCTCCTGAAGTTAATGTGAGGCAATCAGCTGTTCGTTTTACTAAAGAAGACTATCACTCTGTTTGTGTTGTTGGAACTACAAAAAAGCAATCCAGGATTAGCATTGGATTGAGTTTATTTTAGCCAATACCAATCCATCAAAATATGCCCAGACTGGTCAATATTTCTAGCCTGCACACAGCATTGATTGTAAATAAAGATGGTCGACATGAGAGCTCTCCAAAAGTGAAGCCAAAACATCTTGATCGCCCCCTGGTGGTGGGCTGCAGTATAGGTCATAAACCCCTCCCCCTCAATGATATCAAGTAGGACATGGGCCAAACTCAAAGCTCAAAGTACACCTCAAATACATTTTTCCCAAAGATGGTTTCTGTCATTTTAGGTAGATCTCATCACGCTGATGTATGTTCAAGTGTTCATTTTTCTGATCAGTTTGGTTTTAATTAGTTATTTGATACTATAAAAAGGGGTGAAACGTCATGATTGACAGCTGAGCCCTGCTTGCGATTGGCCGGGTGAGTCCATGGATGGGAACTCGATACCGTGGCTCCACTGCCCGGTCACTACTGCGCAGACTCTGGCTCCAAATGACATCACCAGCGAAAGATGGCAGGGCTCGTATCTGGGATATTTTTGCTTCATTTTGGCTTCATTCCTCACTACAGAGAAAACATGTCTTTAATAGGGGTATCTTAAAGTCATTCTTGCAGTACTTACCATTTTCCTCATGGGGATATTCAACCCCATAGACACTGCAGCGGCAGAACACCATCTTGTTCTCTGTCAGAGTTCCTGTCTTATCAGAGAACAGGTACTGGATCTGACCCAGGTCCTCAGTGATATTGAGGGCCCGGCACTGGATCCTGGAGTCCAACTGCACGTTGTACAGGGCTAAGTCATTGTGGATGAAGTAGATCTGGCCCAGTTTCACGATCTCAATGGACACGTACAGAGAAATGGGGATCAGCACCTGTTGGACAGGAATGAATTTACGCCTTCTGCATGATGTACTGTATGTAGTAACATGACAAGTGCTTCTAAAACTGTAAATCGACCAAACTTTGATTGAACATGTAACAGATAGTAAAGGTTCTCAATGTCTTTTCAGCTGTTGAAAAACACACTGAGACCACTGCAGTTAGGGTGACAATGCAGAAGCTGTTTATCTGACAGAAAAGCTTTAGCTTTAGCCACAATGCAATCTGATGCCACAATGAGTCAATTAATTGATCAGTTTATCCTAAGAAAATTGCCCTAATTGCCACAGGAGTCTGGCTACTGTTTGTGTGACTTGATAGCTGTCAATAGCCCAAGTCCTTTAAACCATAATGAACCATTATGACCATGACCATCCTAATTTCTAATGTATATGTAACCATTACTTATATATCAATAACTAACTCTTGCTTCTTAAATTGCACGTTGTTTATTGGCAGTAATCCTGCTATAAATAATGACAAATAACTCTGTTGACCCCTGACCTCTAAAGGCTAAGTATAACTTTGTGTCTTCATGATACTCTAATACTCTTCATTAATTTTGGCCAATGTTATTTATTAACTATGAAAGTTAGTTTATATAATCCATTTAAAACAAGACCACCACTTTAGTTGCAGTTTCCATCCATGTCTGTCCAGACTCATATAATATATGTAGTGGCTGATGGAGAGCTTGGTCACATGGTGCAACGACAAACACCTGAAGCTCAATATCAACTAAATCAAAGAGCTTGTGGTGGACTACAATGCTTCAAATATGGATGTTGCTGCAAATAATCTACAAACTTAAAACATGGATGCTTCACACACATGTTCAACAATGCAGCACAGAAGATCTAAACAATCCAATCTCCCTTCTGTTCCTAAATTATGGTGTTGAAGAATGGCCACCAAATATTATGACGTCACAGTGAAGTGGACCTTTGAATATGAAATGTGATGTCATTATCTTTTTAGACATTTGTTTGAAATTTTGTCATTAATAGCGTGTGAATTCTTGATTTATGACGAAAAATGTGTTTAATAGGTCACAGTGACCTTGACCTTTGACCACCAAAATCAAATCAGTTTATCCGTGAGTCCAAGTGAATGTTTGCGCCAAGATATCCTGAGATATCATGTTCACAAGAATGGGACAGAGGGACGGACAACCCAAAAACATAATGCCTCTGGCCACGGCTGTTGCCAGCATGGAGGCATAAAAAATAAAAGTCATTAAATTGTTATTCATTTTTATCTTTGATTCTCCTGAAAAAGAAAAGTTGTAGCTAATAAGAGACTTTTATGAGAGTGCAAAAATGCATTTGGGCCTGAAATGGTTAACACCTTACCTGCAGAACAATGATCATAGTCCAGAAGACATAGAAGCCAGCCAGGGCAGGAGACGTTTCCCCATCAGTCTCAAAAACAGGGTCTTTGAGGTTTTTCACCCAGAGGCCGTGACCTGAAAAACACAGAGACACCAGAGAAGCTCAACAATCTGAACGACTCACCATTGATTGGCTGAATCCTTTTGGAGCATTCACCAGCTATGTGTCAGTGTCCATTTGTTGACTGGACACTCTGCTGTAAATATGTCATTTTTATAAATATACTGCTGCTGTGTAGTGAGGCAAGGGCTGTGTGGTGTCAGTCAGTGTCAGTGCACACCTATAGAAGCAATCAGACACATGATGATGAGCAGGAGCACACACCACAGGATGTCTGTGTTCAGACGCTTCTCCAGCTGGCTGCGCTTGTACCTCGGCCCACTGTTGTTCATCATGGCTTTAGTCTCATGACCTGAGTCACACAGCGAGAGGAGAGCAGATCACAGACCATTACACTGGAGAAAATACATCAGCAAAGGTGAAAGGTGAGCATGATAAAGCTTCGCTCTAGTTTATAGTTTCATCACTTTCACAGTTCTGTCCTTGACAAAATATTATGCCAATTTAAAATTCTTTATAAGTGTTTCTTAAACTCTTTTATGGATGCCTTCACATCCAACCTGTCAACTCTTCTGGTTCTCGTTTCTATATACATACATATGTATATATATATATATATGTATATATATATATATATATATATATATATATATATATATATTTATATATATATATATACACAGAAAAACAGA
>JBBPCS010002538.1:0-13367 GCA_037974645.1 Hollardia meadi
TCTCTCTCTATCTCTCTCTCTCACTCTCTCTCTCTCTCTCTCTCTCTCTCTCTCTCTCTCTCTCTCTCTCTCTCTCTCTCTCTGTGTCCTTGTGAATATTCAGTTCAGTTGCAGCTTGTTTATTAGTGTGTGTTTGTTTCTATAGCTGTTTTTTTTCTGTTTTTTTCTAGTCTGACCCTGTAAGTACTACCAAGGCGAAGTAATGAATTTATGAACAAGTGAAGTCATCATACTTAAAGCTGTATGCTGAACGAGCATGTCTGAGTATGGGGCCTTACAGTATGACACCATATTCAGCTGGAACCACTTACGGGGATTGATAACGGCTCCAGCTGCGCATGTGTGTGTGCTGATGTACATGCATACACAGAGTATGTGACACAGGCTTTTAAAGCTATGTTTAATAAACACTTGAACTCGACCAAACACTGATTGTAAGCCCAAGTGCTGGAACAATGTGGCAGCCTAATTAGGTTAATGAGAGGAGCTCATATAAGACGAGTGCCGTATGCAACAGGAAAGGTCATGTCCTGTCATCTTAGCTCACGTGCCTGCATCCCCTGCCTCTATCAAGAATCAGTATCAATTGCCGGCTCATGTCTCAAGTATACAATTGGGAGTCATTTTGTGTCCTTCAAAACCATTACAAATGCTAATTAACACACGTTTGTGTACAGTACACGCTTGCAATATGAGAGTGCAGCAAAGAATGTTTTGTTTGTTACAGAGAAATACTTTTAAAATAAATCATTGTGTCCTTCAACATCTTTATTATTACTGTTACAGAAGAGTAGGATTATTGGAATTGAACAGACTTCAGTAACTTTGAATAAAATACACTGCTTCATAAGCCTTCAGCAGATATTTGAGGAAAGTCACGGGCTGAATATTGAAATGTAGTGTTCCTGCTGCTATCAGTGTGCTAATTTTTGCCTTTGTTTCATATGTTTTAAGTTTAATTATTATAATTATTATTTATTTATTTATTTGTATGGCATGGATTAGGGTGGGGGTTAGTCAGGGGCAGAGCAATTAGAGGACATCTGATGTTCGTTTGTCTCTAATTTTTATTCTTTGTGTGTTTTTCTTGTCTTGGTGTATTTTTGACTGTAGTTTGATTATTTAGTGTCCATGTTCTCTTCAGGTTGCTCTGATCACTGTTAAAACATACCAAAGCAGGAACAAAAGACTTCACATGTTTCAAAACATCTAAAACCTCTGTCCTTTCTGTTGACAGCTGCAACCCAGAGGACCAACGCTATAACGGATCAACTCAGGTACTCTCAGGGTGAGTTGTATTTTCAAATGCATACTACAGCATACCCTTAGGCATGTTTACTCCTTTCCTCAATTCAATATAATCATTTTGTTTACTTTAAAAGCACAAATTAATGATCCTTAGAATGAGACTGCTGCTGCATACCTTCTTTGTGTTGGTCATTAACTGACCTCAGTTCGTCTCGGAGGCTATGTTCAGTCTCTGTCCGTTTGTGTTCACTGGCTCCTAAGCCCCGTACATTCAGCATCTGTTTGCGGCTACTTCGGCAACAAGTAAAGTCATCTGTACATCGGGAAAGTCCATAGTTCACACAGGTTTCAAGCAGGACAGCCAGAAGACATTGGACAGAAAAACAGAAAATATTTTACCATAAAATATGATCCAGTTTCACCCAAATCAGTGAAAATTGGATGTTTTGTACAGAAATCTGTGAGGCCCAGCCTCCAGAAACACCTCCCCTTTGGCTGTAACCTTCTGACATGAAGCTGTTTAATGTTTAAACATGCCACTGCATGTTTGCCTTTCTAATTAGTTCTCAAAGGAACCCAGCCATTGATTGTTGCAAATACCCATTGATTTTTAGCAGGGCCCTAAACTATCTGACGTTTGTGCTAACTGTCACGGGATGAATGACGTCTGTGTGTTAGCTCACAGACTTCCTGTAAGTGTGTGTGTGTGCGTGCATGTGTGTGTGTGTGTGTGTGTGTGAGCCTGCAAGTGTGTTTCTGCATACTAATATGTGTATGTGTTAAATGAGAATAGTTCTCTGTAGCTGACGAATAGGAAAGATGCTGCATTCCTTTTGGCCCAGGCAGCCTAATCGAGAAACATCGATCTGGCCGTGGGCAACAGTGTGCTTACTTGCACATTGAGATAACCAAAAGCTATTGGCAAACTGTTTGTTCTCATTGGATAAAATCACAAGACTTCCCTCCCTGTGGTCTCAACAGATCACTATGTCAGAAGGTCAGAAATAGTGCTACAATTAATCAGCTAGTCTCCCTCAATATTTTTTGGTAACAAAATGTTATGTGATGCTACAGTTAAGTCCCAACCTTAATTATTCGCACATGAATTATGCCTACTTTGCATATGTTTAGATGACAGTATATCATGTTAGTAAAAAAGAATGCAAAGTAAGCATTAAACAATTTGTTTTGTTCAACATGAAGAGCCAGTGGAATTCCTGCTTAAAAAGCATGAGATTGACTTATTATTTATGATTGAAGTCAAGAAGTCAAAAACACTCCATGTCTTAAATCTCTTAATAGTTGAACTATTCTCCACAAAGGACTGCTCTGCCTAAAAAAAAAAATCTAAAAGCAGATGCTTTATGTCATCTATTCTCAACCAGTGGGCTGTGACCCAATGGTGGGCCTCAGAGCATAGTGGGCCACAGAGGCAGTGGTACTACAAATGGTAAGTTTTATTTATTTACATTATTTTTGTAATTTTCAAAAGTAGTTAAATTTATATCTCATTGTAGTCAGGAATTCACATAAATAAAATAACGTCAAATTAAAATGCATAATTATAATGACCAGATACACTTGAATATCACCAGACAAATGTGTTCTGCCACTACTAACGTCTGTCAAAGCTAGCTAACGTTTCCTTAGATGCAGTGGACAAAATGGATTTTGAAACAAAAAAGTGATGTGAGGTAAGAAAATATGAACCTGACTACAATAAATCAGTAAACCCTGCATTTTTACATTTTTTTTTGTCATTTTTTCTGGTCTGGTTATGTTGTTTTGTCATTTATTTGGTAAGGTGGTCCTTGGACATTCTTTTTAATAATCAGAAATGGGATCTTAATTTCTGAAAGGTTGAGAATCCCTACTTTATGTACATCATCCAACCACACCATGGATTACTTAACTTTAATATCAAAATGGTGTTGGAAGTTTAAACGAAGTGAATTAAGTGAAGCTGCTCACTCTCCAAGTTTAAATACCCGTGTATGATTTGTCATTTCTCAGAACAATTAGCAGGATCCTGTGTCTCAACCTTAACTGGCAGTAGCCAGGATATTTGTTCCAGTCACTTGATTTTCAATATTAAGTTTATGATATGACAGGCTCAGTGCTTGCCATTGCACATTTTACTTCTTACCTGCTTTACTATAGTCTTTGAATTAGTTGTCTCAGCAAATGGCCTGCTTTAATGGGAATTTTCCTGTCATTGCTACCAACTCTCATTCCTGTGAGGGGTTTGAATAATGCAATGCTCTGTCCTTAACTTCCATTTGAATACATTGATCTGGTCAGTGGAAAGAGAAAGTGACAAAGATAAAGCGACAGGCAAAAGTACAGAAAGGCAAAGGGACAAAACGTGAAAGAGGGGTTAGTGAGAAGTTGGCAGATGGCAGATGGAAAAAAAGAAAGGCACATATCAGTGTCAGACAGAGAGAAAGATGGATAAAAAGACTGATTGTAAGAGAGAGGGCCTCACAGGGCAGCATCTATATTAGGCTTCTGAAAGATATTTGTGTTTTGGTTGGGTAATGAGACAAGGAGTAATCGTAATTTTTTGTATTGTTGGTACACTGCTTGTCATGCTTTTTTCTGTGCTGTGTACCTACATCCCCATCCTGATTACTGAGAGTTTGAAGACGCTTATTTTTAGTTTTTTGGAACGTACGTAGATAGACTGTGATGAATGGGGATGGTCTTCCCTTGTGGCAGCAACAACAGTAGCAGACTGACTGTAGTGCTTGCAATAATACTGTCACTAAATCACACTGAAAACCAGAGCTTTGTTTGCTTCAGGTTAAGTTTAGATTTTCTGAATTTGCTTATGAGTGGGGGTAACTGAGAGGCCGGTGGTGGGAAATGAGAAGCAAGGGGTTTTACGATCTGTACAGTACATTACAATATGTTACAATATACAGTACATTACAACAGTAATGTACCAATTAAAGAATCATTAAGAGTACCCAATATTATATTAGCTAATCCCAGTTTTCCAACAGGTTTTAATTTGTTGAAACTGTCAGGTTGACTGTCAAGCATGGGGTTAATTGGATGCAGAGAGTTGACAGTGATGTCATTGGGACAAAGACAGAGATTTAGGTCAGTACAGTATATTGACAAGGTGGTCAATAGATTATTAATTTAAAGTTCAATAGAGCATATTGAGCATGCAGTTATTAAATGCATTGGCACTGGCCTGTCCAAGCCATTTTCTTTAGTTTTACTCAATAGATTTGAAAAGTCATCGCTCTGCTGAGCAGTCTGAAGAGCATGGAATTTGATCCAAGCTTCCTTCTGGAGGGCGGAACACCAATGCAGCTCCAGCAGAAACACCAGCTATAAATCTAGTTCAAATGCTGCAGTCTGCTTTTACTTTCCATTATAGCTGAGTTAAAGAGATCTCTCACATCACTTTGAGAACAGATCCTGTATTTCATGGGCTCTAATTTCACAGCTACTTTCAAATCTTTATTCTCCCTCTCCATTTCAAACTACTGACATAAAGATCTTTCTGTTAAGTAGCACCAGTTGAGATCTCTCTTCCCCCACTTTCTTCTCTGCCTGTCTTTTCTTGCTCACTCACTCCCTTTTTTTCTCTAAGAAGACAAAGTCGAATGTTCCAATAGCGTTTAATTGCTGTGTTTTTTTATGTGGTCTGCTGAGAAGTAATAGCCACTCAGCACTTCTGTCCATAAGATAGATGCTGCCGATGCTTGTCTGGGAGTTGGTTGCAGCATGGGAGCACAGCAAGTGACTCAAGGACGTGCAGCTGAAGTAATAAAAGAAATAGTTCGCTGTGGGGGGAAAAAAAAAATCCCACAATGGATTTCATTTCCTTATTGGAAACAAGTCACTCGGGGTCATGCACACAAGCACAGGCACACACAGATACACAAATACACAAGCAAACAGACACACATGCAAACGCAGCAACACAAACACTCACAAAAAGGGGTCAGAGAGGAGCAGCAACTTGTTAGCAGCAACCATTCGCTGTGACCAGTCCAATAATGCAATCTGCTCTTGCGGTTGGACAGGCCACCATATGGAGGCAGTGACAGGGCGACTCAGACGGAAGCAAAAATTGAAACAGCAGGAATTCAAAATGATTTCTTGGGCTCTCCTGTGATGTGACAGACTGGAAACAAACCTATTATTTCCTAGGCCCTAAAATTTTACAACCTTAATTCTGTGTAAAACGTAAATATATCAATTGAAAATGTTGAATTTTCTAACTGATAAACTTTTATGTTTTTTGTGAATATACAGTATACTCTGAGTAAAACTGAATTTGATGCCTGCACGATATTCCAGAAAACCTGGGACAGCGACAACAAAAGATTGTGATTGACAATTGAAAAATTGTGGAATTCTCAATGTTAAATAACGTCCTTCTCTGCAGTAACTCTGTAGCTGGCCACCACAATACATCACACTTGTAAATGCCATTATTATGTGAACATTTGTTGCTAATCTAACAAATCTAAATGTTACAGTTTGGCTTTTGTGGGACATTTTTCATATTTTTAGATTTTTTAGAAATCCTGTAATGGAGCATTTAGAATATTATTTGTGTATGTATGAACAGAATGCACATGCTTGTATACAGGCATTTTTGGACACCAGGCTTAAATACTTTTTTTTTTTTGTAAAATGCCTTTGTAAAGTGCCTTTTCTCTGCTCAATGACAACAGCACCAATAAAACCCATAACAGATTTGCTAATGTAGATTTTAAGGTTAATTGTAACCTGCAATTAACATTTATATTATGTAAAATGTAATGTAAAACATGTATAATGCTATTTAATATGTCTGAGATATTGAAGTAAACAAAACACTGCAATCTGCCCAATATATCTTTAGCCTGACATGATAGAAATTTCAGTATTCATTGTGGAACATTTTTCAGCTACTCTGACATTGTAATTAAACAGTTGTGAAGCATTTCAACCTAAAGATAATAACACATTGTAAATATTTGAGAAGACAGGAATGAGAGAGAAAGAAGTGGGAGACAATGTGAGAATTTCTCACAATATATGTTGTGTGGTAGTTTCTCTCTGTGGTGCTACACAACCAGATGTCTTATATGAAATAAACAACAGTCAGTATAAAACTGAGTTAGAGAACAACAGAATTAAATCATGTTGCATCATGTCGCAAACACATTTTTGATCATCACTTCATGTCCTATCTCGTATGTTAAAGAAAGAGATAAAAAAAATTCCTGGATCTGCCCCTTTATCCGGATCCGTGCCAAAATGTAATGGGTCCTTCCTTGGTCCATGCCCCATCCTTCCACCAAGTTTTATGGAAATCCATTCAGTAGTTTTTGTGTAATCCTGCTTACAGACAGACAAACAAACAGCACTGAAAACCTCCTTGGCGGAGGTAAACATCATCGTCATCCTGGGAGGAAATGTGAGTATGACTCACAGTAATGTGAATACCTTGGAACTGAACCACGTCAGAAGTCCACTGAAGAGTTAAATTACTATCCATGTGATTGGATTTTGTTAGTGCCACCACATGACAGAAATTCAAAATCTTAAGTCCATGAAAATGCAATTACTTGCTTTACTGCTTAACTGTTAAGAGGCTCTCATTATCTAGTTAAAACCATTTACAATTTTAATTCAGGGGGACTTTAATTTGCTTTATTTACTGTAACACTGTGCAGTCATTCCTCTCCTATGGATACGAGGCACAGAACGACGTTTTTTTGACATCTGTGCAAAGATAGTCAGTGCAAACATTTCTAGTTCTGTTTTGCTCCATTTCCTATTTCCTATTATTATGATGGTATTTGAAGGTTTGACTTAGGCTGAAACTGTTAAATGTGATAGCTGCTTATAGAGAGGCGAAGTCCTGCCCCTTCCTTCTAATGGGGCCTTATTTCAGAAAAAATAAGAATGTTTGTTAATGGTGAGAGACAAATAATTTTTTGATCCCATTTGAATTGCGCCAATAATTACACACATGATGTTTGTGAATTTAATAGATTTTTTTTCACCTTGGCAGCTGCAACTATATGAAAGATTTAGCCGTTTCCATTAGCTAGTTAGCATGCAGGTTTCATTCATAGGTTTTGGGGAGTGTTAAACGAGACGTCACTTTCATGACTATTGAGTGTGTAGTCTTTATAATTGCAGATTTTCATAGTTTTATACTTAAACAGTTTTATGACAAACTGTGACTTTATTGAGTTGCAAAATGATATTTTAAAACATCATATGTGTAATTCATGCCACAATTTAAACATGATCAAAAAAATATTTATCACTTACATTTTACTACTACTACTATACATGTTTTTTTTCTGAAATGTTCCAAGGTGATCCACCGTAAGGGGACAGACTTGGCCACTCTATTGAATAAAATTGTAAATTACAATAAATATAAATTGGATATTTGTCCTGAAAAATGCAAAGTTATGCACTTATAAGAAAGTTTCCAAAATTCCCCCAAATTAACTTTTGTCTGTAACATCGAGTGTTGAGGTCTAACAAATTAATTTACACCATTAAATCATTGTTTCTAACTAAGATGCCCAGTACAATGTTAATGAATCACCAGGCACCACTGTCCTCATCATTTGTCAGGTACCAGAAAATTCATTATGCTTGCATCACATCAAGAGTCTTCAAACTCTTACTTTATTATTGATTATTAACTACTGTTAATCTGTATTGTTGTTAACAAATGACAAAGCTTATAAATTTAACAGAGCCAAGTTATGACTTTAATAGGTATAAATGTATCTAATGATCACTGATTATTTAAAGAGAATGTGAAAAGAAATGTAGAATTGGACTTTAAAGTTTACCCTAAAGGTCTTGTCACAGGTTTGTGTAACTGTGGGCCTCCTGCAGGTGTCCCTGGTCTTGACATTGATTACTCCCAAAGTAACACTTGCATATGGGACTTTCCTACAGGCGTAAGGAATGAAATTAAATGATTTACAGTAATGACATAAATGCTGGAGCATTGTTTGCTGCTGTTCCAACATTCAGCGAGCAAGGTGAGGTGGTTTTAGGACCAGGTTAAGCAGTGTACAAGAGGAACAGCAGCTTCAGGACAAGTAGAACTAAACATGGTTACCTCTTCTCTCTCTCTCCCATGTTAGCCAACAGCAGCTTCTGGAAGTGCAAGAAAACACACATTATTGGTAGAAATGAGAACACAATATGGACTGTTTACCTTGCGACTCATGATAAAAGCTTGTTGAGACCCATAGATCTGAAGAGCTGATGTTCACCCCCACCACATTTGCAACCATTACCAGCATCAAGAATCTGTGGGTTATTTTTCCTAACTTAGGGATTCTTCCTTTATTGGACATGAAGCTCAATCCACGCCAAGATCTGATGAACATTTAATCAATAATACCTCATATTCCTAAACCTCCTGACTAAAAAATACACCCAAATTCAATAAATAATAGGTTCAGATAGTACTGTGGATTTGGCCAAGGGAAACATTTAGGCATCCAAAGCCCTCATGTGGGGCAACTTAGTCTAGGTTAGTGTAGTGATTTGGGCAGCCATTTTCCTTGTTGAGCTGGCAGCGCTGTAGCTATCCTACATGGAAAACAGCCCCCGGTGAAAATGACTTTCCATTACTTGTGACCCCATGTATGAATGATGTTCCCTGCTGATAGGATAATTCGCTGCCTTAAATATCAACTGGACTGTTTTTTTGTTGAATGATAATGGAGGCGTAAAGTGTGACCCCACAGTGTAGAAATACCTCCCTAATAATAGAATAATTTATTCGTGTTTTTTCTAGATGTTTGGATGATGGATTGTAATCAGGGGAGCGGTGTGTTTCCACAGTCTCCGTCTCAGGAGCCACACATATAAAACAATGTCATCTCAAAGAAGCATTCTGCCATATTTGTCTTTTTTATTTTTCGTATTCTTCTCTGAATAATGACACCGTATTTCTCTGTAGTCAGCATCTTAGAAGATATATTGATCACATCATTAGAATGCAATGAATGGGAAAGCATGTTAAAATTGATTGCTGCAGGGATTTTTCTCAAAAAGACTTGTTTTATAGCGTAACTCACAAATCGATAGTCTCAAAATAACAAATTATCTTGTATCAAGTTATGCGCTCACGGTTATCCATCATTGTGTGTCAGTGTGCGTGGGTGTGTGTGTAGTGTGAGTACGTGTGTGGCTTCTTCATTTAGCAGAGAGCAGCGAAGCAGAATTTAGTGTCATAACAAAGCAAAAGAATCAGTGCAGAAGCACTCTTGACCTTTGTTCTCAGTATAACAATATCACCAAAGCGAGATGACAGCACAGAAATAGGCAACTCGGTTAAAAAAAAAAAAGTTTTTAGTTTTAGTCGTCTGAATAAAGTTTTTTAGAAGATGACACTCTGGTATTTTGAATCTGAGTTCATTGCTAAATTTTTAGGGTCAGTTTCATGAGCAGAGATCTAAATGTAACTGGGCCAGGCTGACTGACATCACGTCCCGACAAGAAAAACAACTCAACCTAATAAGTCACACTGCATCGGCTGTGTTATAAAGTGTTCTACTCTTTAACTATAGCGGCTCGAAAATAGACCGAATCTTGTTTTGAACATGCAGGATTTAAAAGAAGTAAAGTTGTGGTCCACATAATATAATGTCTTCATGCTTCAGTCAAGTATCAGTACATTAGTTTATACATTAAAATTGTTCTTAGGGATGATTGAAAAATCAATTCACATAAGAATCCTGATTCTTCTATGATTCAAGATCGATTCACAAATGTCAAAAATTGATTTTCTAAATGTTTGTAATGTGATGTTGATGGAATGAAAAAGACAGAACTTAAGTGCGAAGGCACTCGGACAGTCTACATTATGCACACGCCTTGCAATTCATATTCAAAAAAGGCAGCAGTTGTAAGAATGTTTTTGACTTAATAATGAAATAATAACTGTTGCGATGCAAACATGAAGTACATTGTGAGTACTTTCTAAGCCACGGCTTAGAGACTAATTTTAATTGAGCGGAGCAGCAATCAGCAGTAACATTGTGTTAGACAGCATAACCTGCACCAGCTCGTTACTGATGAGAGTTTTCTCTTGTGGATGTCAGTCGGAGTAGTATAGCAGCAATTCATGCACTACTATCAACTCTAGTAACTCTACAACACAACAGCGAAGCAGCTACCTGTAGCGCTGAGCTAATTGGCCACCGAATGCTCCTGCTAACTAGCCGCATGCTGCTAGCTCTCTCAACCTAAACCTAACAAACGCTGTTTTAGTTGGTTCATATAAAATTAAACTGGTTTAAGCTTTTACACCAGACCGGACACACCGGAAACCTAGCCAACCCTACTAACTAGGGGTGGAATGGTGCACAGAAGTCACATTATGGTTCATACCTGGTTCAGTGTGAGTTTAGCTTATGGGGGGAAAAAAGAGAGAACTGGAGAGAGAACACACCCTTGCATCATATCACTTCTTATAGAAACCTCTTATTGGCTTACTGGCAGAAAGTATTATTAAGTATTCAAGCAGATGATTGGTAAACATGGGAAGTGTGGTTCCCGGGAATCACTGAAACGTGCAGAGTTGATTCTCCAGTTTTGCTTGAATAACTGAGGTAATAGAAAAATGTTTATCAAAGCACCCTCTTACTTTCCAAGGGCAGTTTTACTCATCAGCAAGCAGACCCATCTCTTAAGATTATTGAAAGGTCTGTTGTTCAAAGGAAAAGGGTATGGTTCATCAATTTAGAGATTGATTCTATGGCAGTTTTAAGTCATGTTGCAGGACTAATTCCACAAAACTAGCTTGAAACCACAAAATATAAATGATAACCTGCCGATATGTTCACCACAGTATATTATAGGTAGTGGGATTTAGCTCAAACTTCAATTAACAGCTTATAGTTTCCTTCTCCGCTGTCAAGTCAAATCATTCCTGTAATTGATGAATATTTGAGCCAATATTAATCGCTACCACTGGTCAAATAGATTGGAAACAGCACATGTTTGCACTGAACTTGAAACCAACATTATTTCCGGGAATAATTGAGGAATTCAACAAAAAATTACTTTTAGAAGGTTTTAACCATCAAATTCTACATTTTATATTCTGAGCATGAAATGCAAACGTAACAATCAGTAAGATTTGATGTCTTTAAAATGATTTCAGGAATCAGGACAGGGCAGAGTCTTTTGACTTTCCGAATTAACCAATTAATCACTGAAGAAAACAATGAAAAAAGAGCATCTGGACTGCTCAGAACCAAAGGTGACATCTTTAGATGTCTTGTTCTGTTTTACCAACAGCCCAAACCCCAAGAAATATATAGTTTACAATCATAAAAGACAAAGAAAATTAATTATGACATTTTTTCAGCTGGAACCAGAAAATATTTAACATTTTTGCCACTTGAACATCTTAGCCTCACAACCAATTTACTATTCATTCACTGAAATCCACCTTCCTTTCCAAAGAAGCAACTGCTCTTGATTATTGCCAGTTGTATGCTACATATAATATGTATTATTAGGTTAATTTAAATATCATCTTTATGCAACTAGAGTCTTTGGCACGTGTTTGATTTTTATCATTAGCAAAATAGTTTGTTAATATTTCTTGGTTTCACACACTTTTAATTTCTGGTTTGCTAATATGATGCACAACACAGAAAAAACTCCTCAAAGATTGGTGATGTTGTGGTTGACTCTGTGTTCATTATTAATCTCAGTTGGTTGCTCTGATAATGAGATAAGTATATGCTTAACTCATCTTTTTTTCCTTTATAAAATTAAAACAAGCAAGAGGGAAATTGTATGTATTTGTTTGGTCCTCACATCAGGCAAAATCAGCGATGGAGACTGATAAATGCAGCCACGTTTTATTATTTAGGGAACACCTGGCTGACCACAAATTGAATTTCAGCCCGCTTATGAAAGTTAATTTAATTTTCAATAGTAGTGTTCTATTTTCTTCTATTTTTCTGCAGTCCAGATTTGATCAAATCTGATTTTAGTCTGGATAACCCAAAATCAAATTCAGGTTTGCAGTAGTTTACACTTTCGCAAAAATAAATTTATAAACCATTCAGAGATGTAACATTATGTGTCATTATTCATTTAAGCCTTAATTTCCATTTTTAAAATACATGTCTTAAATGTGATTAAACAATGAATAATAACCACATTGAACAAAAAATATTTTAATACATTATACTGCCATTAAAGCTGCACCCATATTTTCTAATTCTGTTGCATTTGGAATATGATTAACCTTCCCGGGGCCCAATTTACTAATTTCATGCCATCATTGTTGTGGGTTTTTACATTTGTATCTGCTCAACATGCATGGCGTATTCTTGGTTAAGCCTGCATTTGCATAACTTTTAACAATTTAAAAAAAAAAAAAGGCTAAATGCATGTCCTTGTTTCTTGGTTTATTTGAACCAAATTCATCTTTTCTCTGCAGTTTGCTGGCAGTGCTTTCAGTGTGTTTTATTTCTGACTGCTCTATTAAATGTTCTGTGTTGAGGAAAATAGTCCAAAACGGGGCAATGTTTATGCAATTTATGTCCAAATGTGTATTTACTATCTGTATGTCATCAAGGGCATAAGAAATGTACAGTTTTTTACTTTATAATGTGCTTTTCGTTGCTGTTTTTGAATTCAAATCTAGCTGAGTATAATTTTAGGATCTTAAAGAATCAAATTATTATAATTAGCTAATAAAAGAACCTCATTGCTTTCTAAAATCATCAACTAATCAAACGCTTCAACTGTCAAATAGAGTAGCAAAGCAATTTAACTTGAGCCCGGTTGGCTGTTTTCCTTCAAATATAAAGAAATGCACAGGCTTGTTATATACCTTAGGTCTGTATCTCTTATCATGTTCCCACTGGGGTGAGATTCAATAAAAAATTGATTGAGTGATGCTCTCTCACGCTCTTTTCACAAACGCAGTCATCCTCCAGGATATCCGCAGCAGACCTGCAGCTCTAACCTTTCTGCACTGCTCTAACCAGGACTGTGCTGTCTTTAAGGGCGGATAAATGTCTGTGTGTGTGTGTGTGTGTGTGTGTGTGTGTGTGTGTGTGTGTGTGTGTGTGTGTGTGTGTGTGTGTGTG
>JBBPCS010002539.1:0-13367 GCA_037974645.1 Hollardia meadi
CTTTCCTCTCTCTATATAATAAAACTATATATATATATATATATATATATATATATATATATATATATATATAATTTAAAAAGAAGAATTAATCTAATCTAATCAATTTTAAGGTGTATTGACTAATTTAACTATCATACTTGTGCTCATGCAAATGTATGTTGACTTGTGAGTTCATTCTTCAATGCTACCTAAATGCAATTAACGTTTTAGCTGTGTCATTGTCCCATTGAATGAAAACGTGCAGTGCAATTCAGCATGCCAAAGCATTTATCTATTGCTTCCATTCTATTATTCAACAATCACGTCAAAGCAAAACTTGTTGGCTGCGGCAGAACGAATAAACTAATTTCTAAGAACTAATGTGCCTAGACTAGACTGACATGATAATGTGAACTTCTGCACCGGTTATGTTGAAGTTAAGAAGGATTGGCAATTAGCAGATTCTAGTGATTAAAGGTTTGTTCCCAATTGACTGGTGAAATATTAGGCTATTGTTACATTTTAAATTAATATTGAGTGTATATCACACTTGACGCCATGCCAAGGTTGTAGGCATGGGCAATTTTTTCTTTTAGTATATACATACTGTTAATGTTACTGTTACACAGTGGGGCGGCCGTGGCTCAGAAGGTACGCTGGTTTGCATCTTGTAAAATATTTTTGGTATACTGTGTTTGACATACTGGCTGGAGTACTCTGCAAAGCTAGATACGTGCTAGTGTTTCCCCATTGCAAATTTGTTGGAAACAATGACAGAGAGTTTTTCTGATCAAGGCTTTAATAATTGTTACTGCCAATTAGGCCTATATTGTAGCTTCACATTTAGACTAGAAAACTATACGTGATGAGTCCATGTAAGAATAGATACTTAGATATAACATAAATAAAGTTGTCCTCCTATAAGGGGTGGTGGATGCCAGTAACAAGTCCTAAACTCTGTAAATATTTTTTTCTTCCACAGGGTATCTCATTGGGATTTTTGAATGGGTGGTGATAATTTGTGAAGATTATCTTGTTGAACATAACCTGTCATCAAGCTTTTGTTGATCCCAGACTTTGTTTTCTGCATCAATCCAGAGGCAGAATCCCATTAGACCTACACTGGTAGATATATGGAAAAGAGTGATATGGTCAGATGAGTCATCCTTCACCATATTCTCGACAAGTTGGTGAGTGCATGTGTGGTGTACACCAAGAGCAAGGTACAGCTATATGAAAGGTTGACCCCTACAGTGAGGGGATCCCATGGCTCAATTAGTGGGGGGCATTTTCCTGGCATTGTTTGGGTTCACTTGCCCCCTTAGAGGGGAGGGTCACTGCAAATTAGTACAAAACTTTGATGATATTATATATTATACGATAAATATTTCAACCCCTGCTCCGAGTGTTTCTGGCACAGCCTTGACACTAATACGGCCTTCACAGTCACCAGATTTCAACCCAATCGAACACCTTTGGGAGATTTTGGACCAAAATGTTGGACAATGCTCTCCACCACCATCATCAAGACACCAAATGAGGGAATATCTTTTGGAAGAATGATTTTAATCCCTCCAGTACAGTGATTAAGGAATACTTTTAGAATCAATTCCAAGGCGCATTGAAGGTATTTTTGAAGGCACGTGGTGGCCCAAGAAACACATTATGTTGGGTTTTTCTATGGTTTTTCAGCTGGCTGTATGTTTAACCCCTTGTCCAAAAAAATAATGTGTGGTTCTCAATGTGAGGACCCCAGGGGTCCTTGAGGGGGTCCCATGTAAGCAACACAATTACAGGATGTATGACTACTTTGGCCATGGGTTTCATACACTTTCTTAAAAAAAATAGAAAAACAAAATTCTTATCAGCAAACCAGAAATACTTGTGGAAAGACAAACCAACGAGGCAATTAAGCTCCTCTTAGTTCTGTAAAATACTAGAAACTTGAATTGAGAAGGTGTATGGTTGTATTTTTTCTGTTTTGTAAGGGGAATAGGTGTAAAGTATTCCTTTGTTTTGTTTACAAATGTCGTTTCTTCACATTGTGTTGATAATGTTAGTCCATGTTTTAAAATGTTTTAAACTAAAATTACAGCCATATCTTACAAATTGTGCCTTTAAAGGAAATACTGTATATTCCCCCTAAATTAAAGGCAGAATTATCATGTGTTGCTGTTTTAACGTTAAGTTTTAACAGTTGTAATGTGGACATTGTATAAATACTATTACTGTTTTAAAAGGTGTTTCATGTTTACACATATCAGGTTGTAAGTTGTTTTTCTTATTTAAAAAAAATACAAATTTAATACAGCATTTTAATTTCATATTTTGTAACTATATTGTTCCTTTCTTCATATTTGTGAACTGTTATAGAACAGATCACAAAACCAGCTAATATGAGTTATTTAAATGGTTTTATAACTTCTACTGTTTTGCATTTTAATTTCGCACATGATAAGTAAATGTTTAATTTATACATTAACATTTATTTTGTAATGTGAAGAACAGCAGGGATTCTATGCTACACATTTGTACAGAATGAACAGTTTGCACTTAAGATTAAGGGGTTGCAGAAAGGTTTAATCATCCGTTGATACCAAACTTGCTACACAGCGTCTTCAGACTGTCCTCCACAAACGACCCAGCCAGAATTTTGAAATATTAAAATTGAACCCACAGTGCATCAAAATGTTTGACAGTACCGTAAACAGATACTGCAAATCCTTGCTAAATAAATCTAAAATGTTCATGAAAAAAAATTAAAAAAACATCTATCCTATTGGAAACTATTGTTGTGAATTGGTAATATAGCATCTTAAAACATATGAACTCACTTATGAAACGATCAATCTTTGTGTAAATAATACATTTCAGACATCTCTATGTTGTCTACAGTTAGTACACAAATTTTTATATCTATTTTTTTCTTTATAAATGAAATGAAAAAATGAATCAATCAAAATTAATTTTTGAGCCTAATTGAAGTCTGCTTCTACATGATTGCCTAAGTCATAGCGCAATAAGATCATGACTTGCCCTTGGTGTCTAAGGTTGTGAGTTTAAGCCCCAAATAATACAGTATGAACATATTATACCTCATCAGATATTGTGCTGGGGACCCCCTGCCCTGCATGTTCTTTGATGTTTCCCTGCTCCACCACACCTAATTCAAACGAGCAGCTCCAGATAATGACCCAGTCATTTGAATCAGGTGTGTTGGAATGGGAGAGACTACGGCTGAATCCAAATGTCCATCCTCTGAGACCTTGATAGTGTCACCTGTGTTGGAACAGGGAAACATCTAAAACATGCAGGACCAGGATTGAAAAACCCCCCACTTTATTAGAGACACATGATTTCAAAGAACTTAAAATGATTATGGTCTGGGCTGTTCTGCTGAAGGGACATCGTGTATTTGTCATAACCAGGTATGAAACTCCCTCATAATTCCTGCCAGCTCAAAGAACGTCTCTGGGAAGCTCATTGTGATCGTGATGTGCCGTTGGTGGCAAAGGTTGTGAGTTCATGACCCAGAATGAACATCTTATATCTACTCAGTTATTGTGCTGTATAAGTTAGAGACCTGACTTCAAGGTTTAATGATCATTTTGGTCCAGACAGTTCTGCTGATGGAGCCTCCTGTATTTCTCATTAGTCTTCCTCCTTTATCTTCCTCCTCCAAGTGCCTGGTGCCGACTCACCGCTGTGCAGCAGCTAGAATATGTGTTTTTTGTAATTCAGTTGAGCTTGACCCAGGGTCACAGGGTATCTGAGGGTGGAATTTTCCTTTAAGAGTAAGGCTGAAGTGCGTGTTTCATCAAAGAGATTACAGACTGATGTCCTCAAACGTGGAAAGTATAGTCTTTACCTTTCCAGACTGTCCAGGGAGCGCAGAACCAGCCTTAAGTCTTTGCAGCACTGAGCAGCAGAGGAGTGACTGGCATTAATCACTGGAAGAGGTTGTTTTGTGAAGAGACTATAAAACGTTACCGATTGCTCCTTTTAAATATCATGGCGAGGAAAAAGAATCCGTCTGCTTCGTCTCTTTTGCATCGACAACAACAACAAAAAAAAAGTACTGTATGTCAACGCTAAGTATTCGCTGAAGAGGCCTCGTCCTCGTCTGCACGTGTCAACATCAGAGAGCTGGCTGCTCCTAAAGAATCCCATCGTCATGCTTCAGCGGTCCCTTTACTGCCTTTATGTATCTGTTTGCTACCCCAAGGCGACAGGAATTGTCTGTGCTTAAACAGAGGAAGAGAGGAGTCCTCGCCGTTTCAGATCCCCCCCCCACCCCCCACCCCCCATCCCTGTCTCTCTGCATGCGGTTACTGCCACTGTTTGTCTAAATCATCAGAGGCGAGCTTGTCCTCTGTGAAGTATTAAGCGCCACACTTCTTGCCCTCATCTTGTGGCGCTGCTGTAAGTCTGCAGGTCTGACAGTCGCTTCATTCTGCAAGAGAGCACATGGCCACACAGTCCATCCATCCATACACACTCAATCCACTGCTGGATTTACGCCGGGCTTTACTTTGTTTCCACACCGCAGAGATCAGATGTAGCTGCATACACAGACTGTAAAATGTCAAATCCTTTCTCATGGATGAGGCTGTGTAGTGTTTTTTGTCCCAGGTACTTTATTAAGGCTAAAGAATCCTGGTGATGTCATAGTGATATAATCAGGTTTACCTCAGCTTGGGTTTGTACATTACATTACAGATTGAAGGATGTGGGCAGTTACCAGGCCTCGTGGTAAAGGTAAGGTTCTAAAATGCTTGCTTGCACTACAGAGTGTTTATGGGACTGGGTTTAAAGTCCAGATATATCAGACTCTGCTGACCACTCATTCTGCAGGCAGTTCAGCTGTTTAAAACATTTGAGTTCACAGAAGCAGCACTGAGAAATGTGTTCAGTTGCGTGATCAGTGTGAAGCGGCAAGCTGAGTCAGCTTAACTGCACTTGAGAAACGGCACGAATTTACGAGATTAAGTTTAGTTTTGATTGCAGATTCGGGTGTCAGGTCTCTCCTTCACCTGCCACACAACATTAGCTCTGCGCTTGGCATACAAAGTCAAACCAGATCCAGTTTTAATCTCGTGATATGAAATCTATTTGTAATGTGTTATATGAAAGGGATAGGGGAATGGTTGAAGTGGATCTTTATCATGGTTTGCTTTAAGACACCTAACAATCCTTCGTCACAGCCCGTTCTCATCCCCAGCTCGTAAGATATCGAGGTTTTGTCCCAATGTACGTATATCTGACAAGGTTTTTAACAGAAAAATAGAATTACCACATTAACTGCTGGAAACATGATGTCTCCTCCTTCACTGTAAAGTCCATTCTCAGTGTATGTTTCCACATCACACTTGTGTATGCTGAATATTGGAGCAGGATTGGCTTCCATACTGTTTGTGATGTCATAAATCATGGCCATAGGCCCCGCCTCTCAAAATCAGACTTCCAATGAGCAAGGGGAAGATTTGCACTTTCAGCAATGAATGTGAAAACAGCCTTATAGTGTCAGACTCTGCACATACATCATTCTACACAGCGAAGCTCAAACATTCAACTGGAGGAACAAGAAGAAACACACAGTTCTGACTGGAGGGGGACTTTCTGGAGGATTAGAAACCTAATGCTGCGCATGCTAGGAGTTTGGTAATAAGCAATCAATATTTCTATTAGGTGTGTCGCAACATACCAGCATTTTGAATTTAATTTATTTACCACAAAAGAGCCAAAACACACAATAAACAAAGTTAAAGATGAATTTGACTGATTGCGTATATTTTCTTTGATTCCTCTCTATACAGCAATAGTGTTAACTAATCTGTGTCGTGAAAATCTGATATCAAGATAGCCGAAATTTCAAAACAACAGAATTTGAACATTGAAGTAAATCAGTTATCAGTCAAATATAAACACCCACCACACCCCACCGAGCGTTTCCAAGTGGTATTATTGTTGCTGCAGGTTAGTTTTTCTGTTTTCCTCAGAGTAGCAGCGACTACTGCCAAAAAAATGTGACTTTATTCATCCATCTAGTCTGTAACGGAGACACGAAAGCTAAAATAATGATAGAAATGGTGCCAGGCTGCCCGGTGGAAGACAAAATTGCATATTGAAAGCGAGGTTTGTCAGGAACCAATCTAGATGCTGGTATCATTTTTCTATAGTCATTACATTGTGCAATCAACATGTGCTTCATAATGATCCATTAAAGCAAACTAACAACTTGTCTACTGTCATTTTAAATAAAATGTAATTACACTAAATTAAAAAAAACTGTATTTTTTATGAAATTGAGATTTATATTGTACACGTGCAATATTTTTTTTAAAAATCGCATTTCATATAAATTGTCTGGAAAACAAAAGATTTGAAACTAAAACCTCCACCATGGCTGTCTTTTAACTGATGGAATCATCACTTCCTGTTCCATCATGCAGCATGCATGCTAATACAGGGTGAGAAAGGCAACATGCATCATAGTCAGAGTTCCACTGCCACAGGTTGCAGGTGGATGCGTTATCCTGCCCAACATTTGATTTGGCTTTGCCCAGCCAGCAGTGACGTCCCCTCATCAGTCTCATGAAAGTCACCTAGTCGTTCTGGGCCGAGCTGCTGACAGAAGCTGATATACACTTCAGAGGCTTGGAGGATACCCCCGACCGCTGAGGGTTATGATGCTGCAAGAGGGAATAAATGATGACAATATCAAAGGGAGGCCTGCCTCCTCTGCAGCTCAAAGCCCGCCTCGTCCTCAGGCTTCGACACCACTGTTCGGTCCAGCTGTAGGCCTGCGTCCACTGACACAATGATGAGGACCATGTTGATTTGAAATGAACTTGGCCTTGCTATCACTGGGAGCCCTGCTGAATGCTTTAGCATCCATTTCCAGCCTTTTATCATTATCTACATTTAAATGTAGACTGTGGATGGGGAAAGGATTATTATTGCTTCCCTGAGATCAAATAAAACTTGTATGCGAATTGCATACATATGGGCCTATATCCATAAGTGTACACTCAGAAAAGCAGAAACCATTAAAGCGGTTTGGGAAGATCAAGATGTTGTGTAAAAATGTTGTATTAACATTAAAGATGTGTAAAAAAAAATGTTTTAACATTAAATATAGGGTTAGGGGTTAACCCTAAATATAACATTCATGATTATCATGAAAAGTACATGGTTGACCACACAGAGCATCAGACCACCAGGCCCTCCAAACTAAACGGTAAAATATCGTTGGTTTACGGAAGCGCATTGCATTCACCAAAGAAAAGAAAATTAGACAACTTATCTCGTAAATATGAGTTAGCAACTCCTAATTATGAGAAAAGATCTCATAATTACGGGAAAAGATCTTGTAATTATGAGATTGGGATCGCGCTACCATGTGCTGGCCGCTGCTCAGTCGAACCACTGCACGGCCACATAAAGGAGCTTCAGTTATAAACTTGTTTAGCTTGATACTTCAAATGTCTATAGGATACATTTTAATGGACATTTTTAGTAGGAATAAGTTGTATAGATGATCCTTTTTACGACTGTGCTTTGAAAAATGGTGATGTCTAACTTTAGCTAACGGGCATGATAACCATGATAACCTTCGGATAACTATCCCTGAAGCATCCCGCATTGGTTTAGCTTCCAGTAGGTCAGACTCGGCTTTCTGCCTGAACAATTCCAAAGACTTGAGATGCCAGCGCAGGGTCGACATACTTATATCACTGCCGTCCACATTAAGTGACATTATTATTTCCCAGTGTACCAAGAGGGAAATAAAAGCAGATTAAATGTGATGTTGCCCACTGTTTTATCCTGTAGCCAAGGGTTTGCAACGACAGATAACGAGGTAACCGTAATTTTTTTCTTTGGTGAATGCAATGCACTTCCGTACAACGTGACATACGATATAAGCATTTTATTGATCTTCCTTCACGATGATTAAGGTTTGGCCAGACATGTGCACCCTTGCTTATTTCTAACATATTCCAACAAAGGGGATTTTATTTTGTCACCTTAATCAAACATGCAAGGCCAGTTTGTGGGTTAGCAATTTGATATTTACTACATATCTAAAAAAAAAAAGTATAGAAAAAAAGTTTGATTTTGTGATAATAATAATAACTACATTGGCACATACCTCCGCCAAGGCCCAACAGCCTTCTTATTTAAGCCTTAGCACCAACTGCAGCAACTCGTGACACTCTGTTAGTACCTTACGCAATCCCTATTAACTTAGCTACACATTGGTGGTAGTAATGAAAATGTGGGAAAATGTACTATCTCGCAATGTTAAAGAAAAAGATAAAACAATCCTGGATCTGCCCCTTTATCTGGATCTGTGCCAACATTGGATGAGTTCTTCCTTCGCTCATGCCCCATCCTTCCACCAAGTTTCATGGAAATCCATTCAGTAGTTTTTGCGTAATCCTGGTGACAAACAAAAACCAAACAAACCAACAAATGGACATGGGTGAAAACAAAACAACAATAATAATGCTGAGGAAGCAAAGCAACTGTGAAGAAAACACAAGAGTTAAAATCGAATCATAACACTCTGGGTGGAGTGATTGGTGTTTGGGGGCCCACAGCTCTCTTTATCCCCAGGGCCCCAACTGGGTTAAGCCGGCCCTGACAGGACAGCTGTCCACACAACAGAGTTCTGTGTGATGCCAAGCAAATTAACAAAATTATGACAACAATATAAATATACACTGTATATACAAATAAAACTTTTCTTGGAGTATTCCTCGCGGTTCTACGGACACCAGGAGTCTGACAAGCAGCCGGTGCCGTGTTCCATGCTCCATGCCAGGGCTGCCACAACGCAGCGCCTGGTTAAGGGTGATGGAGAGAATGCGGCAATCCATTGGCTGCAGGCTTAGTAAATTTCAGTCCAATGGCAAGCCAGAGAGAGAGAGGGAGAGAGAGAGAGAGGGAGGGAGAGAGAGAGACCTGGTTTCTCTATCACTAATCTTGTCCTCGCAATACACTCGCTCCATGAGAGCAATTAGATTCAGCATCGTTTCCAGTGCCTCTGCAATGACTCATTGAAACATCTTCTGTGCTGATAAAGCCGCATCTCTGTTCTCCCCCCACCACACGCACACACACACACACACACACACACACACATACACATACACTCACTCACTCACTCAGACACTCACACGGAGAACGTATAGTTAGGCTGCCTTCCGTACATCGGGACTGCGCTTCTTACTTTGGATTTGCAGAGCAGGAGGCTGGACGTGGACTTTATTGTGTTTTTTTTCCTCTGTGGTGCGTATTTCGCCTGAGGTCGGGACTTGCATAAAGAGTCAGACTGTGGAGATAAAGGCTGAGGTAAGTGTGCTGTCGGCTTTATGTGATGCTGAGCCTTACAGCCCTCCCCCAGAAGGAAATACCGACTAAATTTATAGACAAGCGGCTGAATTTCTGTGCGTTTTCAAGACCCCCCTCCCCTCCTCCTCCGCCGCCTCCTCCTCTGATGGCTTGTCCGGACGCGTCTTAACAGGGAATTCATCCAAGAGATATTTACTGTTGACCTCAACTGGGTCATTCTTACAATGACAACTTCCTTAAACATTTTTTTGGGGGGAGGGGGGGCAGGCACAAAATGGAGGGTTATTATTATTTATTTATTTTTACCTAAAGACCCCGCAGCTCAGTCTTGCGCACTTTGCAGTTGATATTTTGTTCCTTTGGAAATGTTGATGAATGAATGAATGCCACGACAGCCAGCAGTGGATATGTTGATCACAAATCATGCAGTTTATTGTGTGTTGTTCGTTACACCCGCGCAAATGCTGGCGGTGCTGTAACCAAAGTCGATGCCAAAGCAACAGCTCGGTTAACTTTAACGCGCCAGGACGCGCACAAGGGGAGACGGTTTTGACCCGACAGCACAACGCGCTTTCCCGCAAGATGGCAACGCGTTTAAACCCTTTCCACACCTGCGTTTTTAATTCCACAACTCTTTTTTTGTGTGTGTCTGAACGAGGGGCAGCAGCATCTTCCAGCAGCCCCCCCCTCCCCTGCTCTATCCAAGCAGCCACAAGATGGTGGTGTGGATATCTGGATGTGGCTTTTAGGGAAGAGGGGGAAAATAAATAAATAAAACGAGGGGTGTCGTTGAGAGGGGTTTGTGCCTTGCATGGATTTTTACAGCCACACCGCTGCTAATGCTGTGATTTTCAGCTTGTATTCATGCTGGGTGGCATTCAGACTGAGAGGTGCAAGCTCTGCAGCTGCACACATGGCTGCTGGTTTACCATGGGATGACCTTGTGTGTGTGTGCGTGTGTGTGTGTGTGTGTGTGTGTGTGTGTGTGTGTTGTCACGCACATGCCTGCTCAAGGATGAAATGTTTCAGAGTGGCCTTTAGATTCTGGACAGACAAGGGTCCCACGGGCCGAAGCAAGTGTTTCAGTAGAAAATACAAGATCTGTCAATATCTCTAGTAATGTTGCTAAGTGTGTGTGTGTGTGTGTGTGTGTGTGTGTGTGTTGGTGCAGCCTCTTTTGCATTTCAATCAGGTCTGCCTTGCTATTGTGCAAAGGGTGATAACTGAAATAAATAAATAAATCTCTGAGGGGATATATTCCTGAAAAGTTAAATATCTCCCTGCAGTGCAGCGAAGCTTCGACTCATTCTGGCGAAAAACTGCTTTCCTTTGCTATCTTTAGTAGAGGGGGGGGGGGGATTGTCAGGCAGGTATAAAATCCATTCTAGGGTGACTGATCGAGACAACATTTTGAAGATTATGGTCATTCTCACTGAGTTGTTGTTGAGAGATGGACATGGATGCAACTTTGAGGAATCTGCATGTTATTATAAAAAAAAAAGTCTGTACTCGCTCTGTTTTCAATCCAACTCATCCTCTTTCAATCACCCCCCCCCCCCCCCCCCTGCGATTGTCCGACAACGTTTTTGTGCAATTTTCGACAAACTGCACAGACACAGCCATGTCACTCGAAATGAAAGTCAAATATTTACCCCATGCACACAACATTGCTTTATAATCCACTCCTCCTGTGCATTCCAAATGATATCAAGGATTCCCGGGAACATGTCAGTGGACAGATGCAGGAAATTGGTTTTCTTTTGTCTGGGAATAATATTTTGTGAGCGCTTCTAAGCTTGTTTTATTTTGTTCCATGGATGTGAACACTTACCTCAGTCTTCCCTGTTATTTAGTGTAGAAATGACAAAATGAAGCTTCATCTTCTATAATGCCATTGTTTCCACTGTACCAACAGGTCGGTGATGATATGCGGATGCTGAACAAGCAGCTGTTTGCTGATCTGCTCAGACCATATGCACACAAACACGTGACCAACAGTTAGAAACAGCAGGAGTAGTGCAACATGCCGGACTGTCTGCTATATATTTTGTGTAAGGAGAGCTCCTGGAGGGATTACTGCTCAGTGGGACGTCCTGTTGTGTGTCAAATCCCACATACACACACTCATTACTCGACCATTCTCCGTTGCGTGGGAGGCGCAGTGGTGCAGCGGTTTAGCACTGTTGCTTCGCAGCAAGACAGACGTGGGTTCAGGCTTTCTGTTTGGAGTTTCCATGTTCTCCCCGTGTCTGCGTGGGTTCCCAAAGTTAGGTTAATTGGTGACTCGAAATTGCTCAAATCCCTGTCGATTTGTCCTGGGTGTACCCCGCTCTGCAAAGGATAAGTGATAGATAATGGATGGATCCCTGTTGTGTGTATGTTTGCTGCAGTAACATACAGATACTAAGACAGTGGCAATGGAATTAATCTGATAGGTCTGTTAAAAAAATATGTTTAGTCTTTCAGTGCACATGCTGTATTTGGAAAAGTGTCAAACAGCCCTCTGTTTGGCAGCCTCAGATAAGAACATTTGTCAATATAATTTTTTTTACTAAATGAATTGCATGTGAATGGCATTAGTAGCATGAGTGTCAGGTTGTGCACACACTCTTAGGGGGCAGGGGCAAAGATGGGAGGGCATAACAACCTGACAAAGGTTTTAGCTAATGGTCATATTGCCTCCTCTTTTGGGCAGCCCGAACTCATCCCCAGCTTATCAGATATCGAGGTTTTGTCACAGCTCCTCGCATCCAGATGCACAAGGTATACCTTTAGGTGTGAGGCAGAGACGCACAAGGGTTTAAGTAATATCAGATGATGTAGCACGACGTACTATCCAAAAGCAAAAAAAGTGCCAAGAGGGGTGGAGGTCGGGGTTGACACACACCCAGGAGACCGGAGTTTGCGTCCTGTTTGACACCAAGTGTCACCAGTTGTTTCCTACAACCAAACCATGTGGGTTTTGTGCCTAAACTCAACCAAAGTAGTGTAGACCTTGTGCGTCAGGATAAGATGAAAACGGGTTATTTTGGGATACAAACTGGTTTTGCAAACATGTTTCCGTAGACTTGGAAGATTCTTAGGAGTCTTCCTTGATCAGCAGTGGTTCCGGTGGTCAAACCAAGTGCGCCTCTGATGTGACATTAGGGGAAACATGGAGATGTTCCGATAACCGTTCGCACATATAAATACAAAGAGCCTGTCTCATGCCTCTCATTTGCATACTTAGCTCTGAGTAGGCTCTCGTTTAATCACATAGCCACGTACTGCTGCACGAGGAGGTAGTTCATTTGTCAAGTGAGTTGTTTCCGTGTAACACTTTATTCTTCTTCAAGTCATGGTAGCTTGTTAAAGTTCCATTACTGAGGCATAGAAAGCCATCAAATGCACTAATCAGGTTTTTCTCTGCGTCTTGTTAAAAACTCTTTTACATAGTTGAGTGCAGTAGAAAACCCTGTGAGTCAAAGAGACGGCAATTGGCATATTTGTTGAAGTATAGTTCCCTGTATACTGTATGTCTAAACACGTCTTAATTCTTAATTTTGCGATTTAGCATGCAAATTCGTCCAAATTCCCAAACTTTCGGTTTGCAGGTGGTGTATGCTGAAACAATCCATGTTAGCAGCCTGAACTCCATTCTTCCTGTGTGCCCTCAGCAAACTGTGGCGTGGTGTGGTGAGTTGCAGGAATCAACCTGACTTGGCATGCTTGGGCTTTGATTTCATGGGTGCAGAGGTGGAAATTTAGTAACCTAGTTCCAGACCTCCACAATTCAAACAGTTCTGGTGTTGCTCTCAGTGTGTCATTAGGATTAGGAATGGGGAAGCCATTTTTTCTGTGCCAGAGCCAGAAAAATGGCCAGGAAAAAAAAAAGTGTGTACACATTTCTTTACACCCGCACAGGTTACTATAAGTCAAGCAGTAGTGAACCGTCACTATTAGAGCTGGGATTTCAGCTCAGCCAAAACTTAGCCAGACACACCAAAAAAGCACCAACAGTGCAAAAGATTTTGCTCGGGATAAGCGGC
>JBBPCS010002540.1:0-13366 GCA_037974645.1 Hollardia meadi
CTGTAGTTTCCTAGAATCACATTGCAATGTGAACGGATGCAAAGGTTAGCTTAGCCTTAGCTCAACTGCTGCAAGTCGAGGTGCGTCTCCTTCCACAAGTAGATGAACTTAACTTTTAACAACTCCTGAGATAGATGGTTGATACATCAGTGATATTTAAATATTACAAATCATTCTATCGCTTTACCATGTCTAACTTTACCTTCACACTTACATTGTGTATTCTGCTACAGCTTCATAGAGGACTCTGATTATTTTGTTTCTGTCCTTTGGGTTTTTCTGACATTGTTCTTTGTTGTCTAGTTTTGTTTTTTAGATCTCTGGGGAACGTTGGGATGTCAAAACTAGCAGGCAGTCTCACACTAGCTCCATTGCTGTAATATATCAGATTTTCCCTTTAAATTTTAACTTAAAATGTACAACTTACATTGCTATGACCCTACCAGTTGGAAGGCTACCTACCAATAAGTAAAATGCATTTACAGTCTTTACAGAAGCTATTCGTTGTGACAGGTCAGGTATGAAAATTTAGGCGACATCAAAACAGCAATGTCGGCCCTAAATATTAACTGCAATCTAGGCAATAATAACTAGAACAAAAGTTATGGTAGCGATACTCTGAAGCTTCAAGCTGGTCACACACGCTAAGATTAAACATAACTCAGGAACATGCTCTGAACACATCATACACACTTACCTTAATGTAGCTAAAGAAGTAGATTGCTGCCATTCCTCTGGAAGCACAGGCTCTGAAGTCAGTGTTATTACTTGCTCTTTCAGCTTGCACACAAAAGTAAAACTGAATTTTACCTGCTTCTTGAAAGATCCTTGAAACAAGTGTGCAACCATACTCTCTGTGAGGCCACAGTCAACCGTTTCACCATCCACATCATTTTCTGAAAAAAGTAAGCAGAGGGAGATTAAATAAACGCAACATAAACTAGAAAGAAGTCAAGAGAAACTCAGCTAATTTAACTAGGGAGATAACATCAGCTTTATGTCAACCACCCAAGGGACGCCTAGCCAGCAAAATTTTAATTCAGTAACATCCAGTGTTTCCTCCACCATATTCTTGACCAATTCTAGACTAATTTATCAAGCCACATATGTAAACAGTTAAATTACAGTTTTTTTTCCCTCCACTTATTATTATTTTATTAGTTTGCAAGGAAATATGTTACCTAGCAAACTACATGTACCATTTCACAGTAACGTTAGATATTCGTGCCGATTTAGTTCACTAGTAAGTGGGAATGGGAGATAGATAATGTCAGCCACGTTAGCCAGCGAGCTATGTGCGCCATTTTAAATTAGCTGACCTTGGCGAGCAACAGGCGCCATTTTACAATGGGCGACTATGTGCGCGATTTGACATTAGTGAGAGGAGAGGAAAGCAGACGCACGACAGATGCCTTTCTATATTAGCCGACCTTGGTGGTAGCGGGGAAAAACTTTAGCGAACATGCTACAGGCCTTAATTTGCATTAGCTCGTGCGCGCTAACATTAGCTAATGCTAACGTTTTGGGACTGCTGAATTCACGTTAGCCTAACGTAAACTGTAACCAACTTTCAATAAACTTACCTCTGAATCTCTGGGCTTCAACTTCAGTCACCTCTATGCCTGCTTCAGCTATCTTTGTTAACAGGTCCTCAGTTGAAAGTCCTGCGAGCGCCATGGAGATGAGCTGTCTCAGCAGTGCAGGCCAAAAGAAAGACGATCTGCGACACAGTGGTTTTGTGAAATTGAAAGTCCAACAACCAATCATTGCTGGCTCTGCATGTTTGACACGTAGGTTGACCAATCAAAAGTAGCAAGCTGACGATCTCGAAGTTAATAAAAAGAAGAAAAAGAAGAGAGAGAAAGCAGCTATCTGAGACACTAATGAACATGAACAAACTCACTTTCTCCTGATTTGTTCGTCTGAAAAAAATAGAATTTTATTGCCAGAATGTATTTCATGAAAAACAGGTCTAATATTAATTTCAGTGTGAATCCGTCATCTGTACTCAGGATTCAGCACTTTCTGTGTGTGTGTGTGTGTGTGTGTGTGTGTGTGTGTGTGTTTTCATGTATACAGTCAATATTATATCATAATTACAATATTGACTGGATAATTGTATTAGCAATTTTTCATATTCACAAATCTACTTACAAAACTTTTATTTTATTTCTTTTATTTCGAGGTTACATAGCCTACAAGTTAAAATCTACCTTAAATAAATAAGGAAACAGCAAAGCCTTTCTATCTAAGAGTTACCGTGAGGTAATTAGTGTAGATTGTTCCTTGGGGGACAGAAATGGACTCCTACTGTACCCCTATTTCTGAGAGTGTGTGGTCAGACAAAGAAAGGCCTACATGTAAAATCCAAAGTTTAACAATAAAAGTGCGCCAAAACCTCATCGTGCTTTGCACCTCGCACCTACGTGCAAAGTTGAGTTTAAATTCAAACCCAGGTGACCCATTGGACGAGGGCCATGGGAACCCCAGGGGGCCCCTGAGTTGCGGCCATGACGTCAACAGGATTATAAAAATCTGTACGCATCTCTGCGCACCGCCTTTCCACTGCGACGCGAGTTGCTATAGGAGGTAACACCCGACCAAACGTTTGGGCCCTTTAATTGCCAAGGCAACAGTCCCCAACTTGCTGGATGAGCAACAGACTGCTTCCCCTGACCGACTGTAGACGCACACCTAATCTCTATCAAGAAGCGATACAAGTAAGAGGTTCACGTCTGGGCAGAGAAAGTTATATAGCGTGTTAAGCTTAATTGCTTGTTGAAGTTTAGTGCTTGTGATTTGCCAGACCGCCGAGTCCGTTTTTCTGTTATACTCTGAGGAGTATTGCAAGCCTGCTGCCTGTTTAGCTTGTGTTCATCACTCTAAACTGTTGTCCCACTCGGGGCTGCTGTGTTTGTGCCACCGCGAGTGGAAAGCAGGTCGCTTTGTTGGTTAACGAGCCAGAAAACGCGCATGCAGGCTACTGTCTGTACGCGCGCTCTCTGTAGACAAAGCAACTGCTGCTCTCCCTCCATGGTCGCGGGTCTTCCTACTAACCCACACACACACCACATCACACCAACACGTCCTTCTTTAACACATTTGGCGGTTAGATGGACCGCCAGCTTGCCTTTGTTAACCCAAGCGCTGCGGCTACGTCCGCCATTTTGGGTCTTGCATGACGTGACTTCCTCCCCAAAGTCACGTCTGCCATCTTAGATCTCACCAGATCACATCCGCCATCTTCCTACAAGCACACACACATACACACTTATACCTACACACACACACACACACACACATACACACACAAACATACACACATATACATATTGTGTATATGATTTCATTACATGCTATTGCATAACCTGTAGAGCAAGACTTTTTTTCATGGCTCATCATAGCGATGCATTTTAACAAAGATTGGTTTTCCAGAGCAGGAGGGAGCAACTGTAGCGACAAAGTAGGCTTCGGTATGGACTACAGGCTACAGCAACTTGTGGTGTCAAAAGCATGTTAACAGTGTTTGTGCAATTACTTTCACTGCCAGAAAGGGGAGACAGAAGTTGCTACTGCAGGTTTAAAATTGTTCAAATTAAAAGGCAAAACAGAACGTGACTCTTGAGGTATTGGGAATTACTACTGTGGAAGTGGACATTATACAGAATTTATCAACAGGTAAACATTAAGCATTAACTGGGGAAGAGGAGAAATAATGGCCTGTCTCCGATATAAGCCAGACCCAAATAAAGGCTGTTTCTGTGCCACTGTGGCAAATAAAGGCCACAGTGTTAAGATGTACAGTAACCTTTGAATCATTTTTTATGGAGTGGACCCCTCTTTTCCACCACCTTTACCATGCTGCTGCTCAAGTTTGTGACTTAACTTGGAAACAATGGCCAATTTTTATATCCAAATTTGGTTTAGCACAGCTTTGACATTAATAATCTAGAAGAGAATAGAAAATGCAAATACACAAAGTACTATTCTCTGTTAATTTGGATGCCTCTCACTTTAGCACACACACACACACACACGCTCTATGGCAAAACAAGAGATCACCTTCAAGTGCAGAGTGCAGTGGCGCGTCAAGCTGAGCCTTCAGCTGTTGTTACGGCGACGCTCAGCTGATCAGCAGCCTGCCTGACAATTTCATTCACCCAGCATCTGCTAGCAGTCAATCACACACAACAGAGGGATATACGTGTATGTGTGTGTGTTTCCTGAGGCTATTGATGAAACTGTCAGAGACAGGATGAAACATGTCAATCATCCCTCTTTATCTCTCTTTCCGTCTGTTGCACTTTTATCCCCTCTCTCTCCTTACTGCCCTCTTCCTCTCTCTCTCGCTCTCTCTTTCTGTCTGTCTCTCTCTGTGTGTCCTTGATCAATCTATGTTCAGCGATCCCTGTCCATTCTTCATTACACCTCCCACACAGAATAATCTCCCTACACATCATCACCGCCCACTGTCGCATGTGATTGTATTGGGTATATTAAAAGTGAAATGATTTGTTTTGATTAAGATATTTACGTATCTAATGCATGATACGTACATACGTAAGTTAGGTAAGTTAACATCCTTAAAGTACAATATTTTCCTGTAATTGACCAAGTAGTTTCTTTGCCTAAACCTAACCACACTGCAATTGTTTCAAGACATTAATAACAGTCCAAAAGTCATAATATGTAAGCAAGTCAGCAAGCTTTATTTTGAAAGTCTAACCAGATGATGCATATCAATTATTGCAAAATTGACAGCAGAGCCCTGCATGTGCAAAACCGACGCTAAGGGGGTAACTAGAGCATCACATTCTGAAGCTTAGGGCCACTGTTTAAACTGCTGTATTTTTGATGAGTTGTGAGTGAGAACGTGTACAGTATATACGTACATGCAGTGATGCAAACATGCATAAACACACCTTAACCATGTCTAAAAAATCACCTCAACAAAGCCCTCCTTTAACATACAGATGAGTTTGTGATTTTCATGTTGCATGGCTTGGTTGCCATACTTTAGTGTAGGTCTGACAGAAGCTGTAGTTGGAACATGAAGGGAGAAATTGTTGATCAGTTTAAAGCAGAATACTGTATGTGCAGGGATCTGCACACTGGAAGGATATAGGCTACAGGGATGAACACCATTCCTCCAGAGATGTTTTAATATCATGGTCTAAATCAATTGTCAAGTTAATTTGTGTGGTCAGTTTTATTTTCTTATTTTCTCAGCAGCAGCAACACTGTCTGTCTGGACACCGCACGTGTGCGAGTGTCTTCAGTTCTGCATGAGGCCAAATACGCAATTTTCATGGTGCATCTCAACATGATCTCATGGGATGGCGTATTAATAGCGCGCCACTTCAAAATACATTTTGCGCGTTGTTTCACACATTTTAAACCTTTCGTGTGTCATTTAACATGTCCGCATTCCATGAGTTTTGGACATGCAGAAAAGGTCAGGTTACTTTCCACATGTGAATTTTTTTGTCTTACTCATGTGACCTATGGTCACAGGTTAGTTAAAGCAAGGGATAATGGGTATTTTTGCTCCTGGGCTCCACCTACAGTTGCAGGGTGTAATTAGCACTGTCATAAATACAAATCGCACTTTGGGCTTCCGTCATAGACAGCGGTACATGTGCATTTGTACACAAGCTGAAGCCTACATAACCGACAAAGACAACATCAGAAGAGAAAGAACCACGTCGACTGACGAGGTAGAGTATTACTGGATTTTACACAAATATGACCCCATATTTTTATTTATTGTAACATCGGGAGATAAACACTAGCAAAAAGAATAGCAACATGAATGACAGAGTTTTAGTTGTGTAGAAATACTGCTTGCGTTTTCAGCAAATGTAGGGTACATTGTTTGCCAAGCATTTGAATGTGGACTATGTAATCAAATAAAATATTTTTGGTGACATGACAGACACGTATTGCACATAATATAAATTGGACAGTGTTGGGACCCATAACTCAAAATATTTTATGATGTGAAGCAAACTGAACTTTGTGAGACCGCATCGTCTGTTGTTCTGTGGACAAGGGGAGCCTGGCTCCCCCAACCCCCATTTTTCTTCATAGGTCAGTGCCAAACCTGCCCACTGAGTGAGCCTACAGCTCTCATTGGTCAGTAGGATTTGGGACGGTACAATACCCACATACCCATACCCACCATACAAACCCACCTGCTCTTTTACTTCACTCTCTTTCTCTTGGACTCTTCCTCCTGGACCTGGACTGAGAGCTTCTGAGCTCCAGCTCCTCTCCCCTTCCCCATGTGTTCTGCACAGAGCAAACACACTTCTCCTCATGGCAGCCACAAGAGACTACTGAGGATAAACAAGCTCAAGTCAGGAACAAAACCTGCAGGCTAACAGTTCAACCAACAGGAGTGAGAAAGAAAGTTAGCACCGAGCTGCTAACTCCACAAGGAGCACCGGTTTCCTCCACCCAGCACCATCAAGACTTCACAGCAATGACAGATTTCTTCACCGGAATTGCAACTCATCCAGTTTCATTCACCTCCTCACGGACAGAATCGCTGGACAAGAGAACATCTTTCTTTCCAAGGACTGGTAATGTCAACCTGGGCATAGCATACAGCATAGCACAGCACAGCTAAGCACAGAACTGCTTAACTCAGACAAACATGTAATGAACGTGTCTGGTTTTCACTGTGAACTGTATTGTTGTGACTGTAGTCAGGTTATTAATAGGTGGCTTGGCCACACTTTGAGGTTGAGGTTTGTTGAGGTTGTTTGCCTCACACAAAGGCTCAGGGTCTTTCAGGCAAACTAACCCTCCTTTCCAGTAACCTGACACCACGAGCTCACACACATACGGCCTCACACGTGGCCTTCCCCCTCACCCATCGGCCAATTTGTCTTTGTTTCAGGCCATGCGGCCTTTCAAACAGCCACCTCTACTTTCACACGTACACACGCACACCCACTTGTATATGTATATACATTTTAGATTAGTTGTGTGTTTTCTGTTATTGATTGTTTGTTGAATAAATACTTTAGGACACACATGCTGTCTGTTTAATGTTGCACAAGAGTGAATACTGCCAACCTCTACGCTGTCAAGAACTGTAAATCCTTCAACTAGCTGGTGACATGGTAATTTTGGTTGTAATTATTAAATTAATTATTAATCATAATTCCAAATTTACAGTTTAGTATCCTTTATGAGACTGATTAACTGAATCGGCTATCTTTTTCCTTCTTTAAGGGTGGCGGTCCGAGGTGATCTAATGTAAATTAGATCCTATTCATTATTATAATTAATAATTATTTGATAATTATTATTTTTGATAGCCAAATTTAATCTATTAGTTGTCACCTTGTGTCCCAACATAAATGGTGCAGCCCGCTTGAGGCCGAGTACTGTTGGCAATCATTCATAATTGTGCAATATTAATTTCAGCAAATTTTGGTCATTACCAAAACTTTTCCTATCTGGCCAAAAGTATCTACATTCAATCAAACTAGTCTACCACAGGAGTAGATGTCCAGTTGTACTTGAAAAGAAGTACATTGTGGTTAAAATTGATTTATGATTTCGATGATTATTGATTTTGTAAATCAACTATTAACTGATTTTTTTGTTGTTGTTGTTACATTACCCATACAGCAGCTGACACTGGACCGGATCCGCCTACAGTCCGGCAGATCCACGTAGGAATCACATCCGCCCGCGCCTCTGCGCAGATTCTGGCAGATCAGCTACATCCACCCCTAAAGTCGGAACCCATTTTTAAATTAGGCCTTGTGGATCTAAAATGAGTCAAGAGTCAGCAACTGAATTGCCTATTTCTCACCAAAATTTTTTTTAGAAACAGATTTCAGTGGACTGTTTAAGAGAAATAAGAGAAAGTTTATTAGGAACAGGCTGCCATGTATTTGCTTTTTTCTCAACTTCTTTATTGATAAACAGTAAGTATACATGGGGACTGTATTTCCTATTTGAAAATCGGATTGACGAACAGAGTGCCGTCATCGTGCTTAAATTCAAATTTTACGGCGCCAAGTCATCATTCAGCAGCAGAGAGAAGTCCTGGGAAGAGCCAACAATTGCTGGTGAGTGTAACGTTATTTATTTAACAATTACAACTTTATAACATTTCACAAAAATAGCTATTTATGTGGTTTAACGTTTTGATTCTGATGATTCAGACAATTAAGTTAGCGTTGGTTTGATGAATTGTATGGTAACGTAAGCTAGGCTAAAGCTAATGTTAGCTGAGCTTGCTTGCTAACTAACTTTGAGCGGTTTGCTAGCGGTTGTGCGCAATTTTGCTAGCTATAGTTATATTGGTCTTTATAGTAAATTATCAAAATATGTATTGTCAAAGAAGGATTTCTATTAAGGTTATGAAGATCTGGGTCTGGGGTTGGTTAGCCTAATTGCAAGCAGGCGAGTAACGTAAGTTAGCCTAATGGAAGCATACGTTTTTGTCGGCTACTGGTGGATTAACATTAGCTGTTAAATGAGACAAATTAATTCAGACTTAGCATCACTGCCACAGCCCTCAAATTAATTAGAATCAGGTCAAAAAGAGAATCAAGGAAGGGAATGCTTGTTTTGTCTTTTGTTTAAATAATTTAAGCTAAGTAACAGCAGAAAAGTTTGTTTCCAAACCTGTCTTTCAGTTAACATTATATAGCTGTAAGTGACGTTACAAGCTCTGAACCATAGTTGGGAGACCTCTGCATTGCGCTAGCACACTTAGCTTAGCTCTGGCTCGTTACTGGTAACAATAAAAGAGTCCGGACCAACTCTTCTGTGGACAACGGGGCACTTTAATATTGTACAGCGGCGAACATATACAATACAGCCTTATCCCTATAGTGTCTTGCTGCTCACTGGGTTCAGTAACAGTGTGAAATATGGATGAGTGCTAAGGAGTATCTTTCACTGAGGCTGCGGCTAACATTGATCAGTGTGCGGCTAAAAACAAAACTCACAACAACCACGTCTACGTCACTACGTCACACGCACCAAAATACTCACAAGGCTACCTTCTTGAAGGGCCAGGCTTGGCTCGTAACACTTTGAAGCGAAGTTGACAGGGGCAAGCAATTTATGTGCAGGGCGCCGGCACAGCCACACATAGAGCGTTGTCTTAGTAGCCCAAAATATCAACGTTGGCTGTCGAGTGATCCTACGAGAGTCAAATGGTCATTTTCAGTTGTACAAGAAGACATTTGATATCAAACATGTGAAAGGCAACTATCAAGAACGGATGAAGCCAGATTCAAAGTTTCCCCGCGGCCATCTGGTGCAAGCTCCACTGCGAACGTGAGGTATTTTAAAATGGGCACTGGCAGGCTGACAAGCTGATCTACTAAAGTAATGTTCAGGGATGGCTATCAACGTTACAACTCAGGAGAGAGTGAGAGTGCCGTTTAGCTATGTCCACTGTCACCTGTGGCCATGGCCGTATCTACCATTGAGGACACCAAGGTCCGGTTCTTGGAATTATTTATTCAAAAAAAAAAAAAAGAAGTGATTTGACTGCCTAAAAATAACTTGTACAACGCCAAGACACGACTTGCTCCTCTGTCTGATCATGATCGTCATTGCTAGTGTCAACAAACAGGCAGGAATCCGAAGCATCAATACTACAGCAGGTAAGTAACGTAGGCAAATAAGTGAATTTTACTAGTAGAATTTAACTTTTTCAATGCCATTCATCCCCAGCCCAGACAGATATCATCTGACGAAAAGCTCCTGTGCCATCGCGCTGCGTTAAAACAGTGCTGTGGCAGTTGATGGTTGGTGATGCCGTCTAATGTTAACGTAGCGTTAGTTAGTTTCACTTGAGTGAACGTTAACGTTAACGTTACCTTAGATGGTTGGCTAGCTGGTTAATTCTATGGTTAAATAACGTTAGTTATTTATGGTTAAATAACTCGAGATTATCCTAACGTTAGCAGAGGCCAGTAACATTAACGTTACCCTGCGCTGTTACTATATAAATATATCAACTGAGTTGTTGTGTTTACTTTCTTCACTGAGACAGACTAAAATGAAGAGACACCTACTTCAAACAAAACTTTCCTTTGGGAAGGGACGAGATGGACAAGATGAGACCGAATGAAAAAGAAAGAAAGGTGGTGGAGATGAGAGAGGAAGACCAGGTACTGCCCACTGTTCCCACCCAGGATAGGATCAGTATTATGTCTAATATTTGAAACATTGCTTATTGAAGGCCATTCATGTTAATTGGAATACATGATTGTGTACTGTCAAAAATCAACATTCATGTAATTTCAGTGACTGGACACGGTGACTGGCTGCCCTCTCTCTCATCATCTCCCCTCATCTCTTTCCATCATCTCCCCTCATCTCCTTCCATCATCTCCACTCATCTCCTGCCCTCATGTCCACTGCTCTCTGCTATCACTGCCCCCTCTATGGTTAGTCAACACACACACACAATCTATGATATATGATCATGTGCTGTTATGATGGTGTACTGTCAACAATCAACATTCATGTAATTTTAGTGAGTCTACATGGACATGGTGACTGGCTGCTCTCTCTCCACTCATCTCCTGCCCTCATCTCCACTGCTCTCTGCTACCACTGCCCTTTCTATGGTTGGTCATTTATGCTACTGGCCACTGACATGGTTTTGAAGCTACTGTTAAAATGTGTCTTCAAATGCGCATATTTAGATCAGGGAAATAAAAAAAAAATTTGGACCTATTGCTAAAATCCTGGATACGAGCCTGATTCTCAGGCAAGTTCTGAAGCATCTTTTTTCTCTGTGGATTGATGGACATAAATTGGCGATTTACATAGGAGATGTCATCCTCGGGAAGGTTAATTAAGTGGGAGAAGGGGTCAGAAGAGTGGACGAGGTAGGGGCAGGGGAGGTGGGGGCACAACAGGGAGACGGAGAGGCAGAGGAAGGATCAGAGAAGACCCTGATGACCAGAGGAGGCTGCAGGAGCTGTAGGAGAGAAGAACTGCTGAAATGCAGGTTTGTTTATCATTTGTCCACACTACTCCATAAAATGATTTATCAGATGCATTTAGCTTTTTGACCAACTCATTTTTTTTAATTTTTTTTTACATGGTTACATGGTTTATGTCGTAGGCAAAAATCCATTCCCTGACAGCTCCCCAGCGGCTGGCCCGTGCTGCATGGAATGACATCTTTGCCGTCGATGATGATCAAGAGCCAGGAGTGGAGCAGCAACAGTACAGGCATGCAGCATACAGACAGTTTGTGCTGTGGCAGCATGGCCGTCTGGGTGAAGGCAACAGAGTTGTAATTCCAAGCTGTGTTTGGAAAATTAGACATACATTTCCTGACCCTAGGGGTCAATACACAGGCTTCAGGGTGCACCACCTTATGTAAAAGTTCATTATAACCTGCAATTGTAAATAGTTTTTGTATTACATTTATTATTTATGAGCAATTTCAACAGAAGTTGGGTTTTGGATTGTTCATTGTTTATTTATTTACATATTAAAAAACAAACATTTATTTGTTCGGCTCATAAATTATTTGCAAATATATACACAGCAAAGCATGTACAGTTCAGAATTCACTTCGGGGACCATCCTCCCCCCATGAAGCCTGAGTCCTGACAAGTTCAGAGGTGGGTGGTGGCTGTGTTGCAGCAAGCAAACCCGAGCACCTCAGATCATCAGGCCTTACACTCCTTTTGGGAAGTCCTGTTCCACTTCCCAGCCTCTTGGTAAGAATAGCCTTCTGCAGGTCTGGGATGTAGCTGTAGTTCTTTGCCTTTCAAGGTGTAGACACTCCAGCTCTTTGATTTCTTATTGTAGTACTGTCTGTACCTGGGAGAGGCAATGCAGTTTGTAGAAAAGTTGTTTTAGCATTTCACATCTTTTTAGGCATCAACTGTGAGATTTATTTTGGGTAGTGCTCCACTGTGATTCTAAACACTTACGTCTTGCGTCCATCACGGCTGCATGCAGGAAGGCGGTGGTTGTGGCGATTGTAGTCAACTGCCGCAAGCAACGTCCGCATTCTGTATACAGGTGGGCTGTAGGCAAACCGCTTTCTCGCATACATCAGGGAAACTCTCCAAATCTGAAGTTGTCCAATTTGAAAGAAAAAAACCCTGTCAGTGACATTCTTCTTACTAAAATATGATAATGCAGGAAAAACATCAGATGAGGAATTTCAAGCCCAGTCTATTAATTCTACATACAAATGAAAAAATCTGATTTAAAAAAAACAGATTTGCAGACAAACCCGGAACATGGAAAATCAGGTTGAGTAACACCACACTTCACTGTGTATATGTCAGCTAGAGTAATTTCAGGAATATTAGGTTTGTAATGGTTCTATGGGACACTTAGAAATCAATGTAGAAATATGAGCAATGTGCTCGTGTGTAAGTTTAAAAATATGACAAGTATATGACATGACTATAGGGGCATCCCTGAAGGTGATGAACCATCTTCCCAGCACTTCTGACCAAGGATCCTCCATGTCAATACTGTACATAAACAACACACATGAACACCATAGACTGGAAGGACATCAATAGAAGAAAATGAAATAATATGGATAAATGTGAGACTTACAAGCTATACCTCAAGTCATTGGCCTCCTCCTCATCCAGAGAGTCATGCTGCTCTTCACCAATACTCAAGGAGTGCATGCTGCAGAGTAGAAAACAAATAAATGAAGTTAGAGAAATATATATTTCATTCAAGAAAACAATGCATCACATTCGAAGATGCAAGGCAAACTCACCTGGATTCCAACAGTTCAACACCTTGAATAGGAAAGTCTTCATCCCTAACTCAAAAGATAAGGAGAGGTTTAGAAACACTAGTACAGGAAAACATACCTATCACAGTCCGACTCTTCCGTAAGGCTGGATAAAGGCGGCGGTGATGCTGCTGCTGCATGTCCCTTGCATAGAAGTTACTTGTGGCTTTTGATAACTGGAGTTAACAATTGCTTCGATCAACAAACACTATTCTACCAACTAACTAACTAAACACACAGAATAGCAACAGCATGTAATCAAATCATATAAGGCAGGTATGTGTGTATGTTTGTGTGTGTGTGTGGGGGGGGGGGGGGTCTGTAGGTATAAGTGTGTATGTGTGTGTGCGTGTAGCAAGATGGCGGACGTGATCACGTCATGCGAGATCTAAGATGGCGGATGTGACTTCGGGGAGAAAGTCACGTCACGCAAGACCCAAAATGGCGGACGTGGCCGCGGCGCTTGGGTTAACAAAGGCAAGCTGGCAGGCTATCTAACCACCAGATGTGTAAAAGAGGGACGTGTTGGTGTGATGTTGTGTGTGTGTGTGTGTGGGGGGGGGTTAGTAGGAAGAGAGAGGAAAGAAAACA
>JBBPCS010002541.1:0-13366 GCA_037974645.1 Hollardia meadi
TATTAATCTACAATGTAGAAAATAATAAAAATAAAGAAAAACCATTGAATGAGAAGGTGTGTCCAAACTTTTGACTGTTACTGTACATCAGTATCACAGTGTTACATGATATAATGACATTATATTGGAGTATCACACGGCCTTGTTGAATACTCTCTTCTGATTGTTCAATGACGGCATTCTACGGTCTGTTATTTCCTAATGGAGACTCTGGAGGACCACCTCTAATCATATCAATCCGCCGAAAGAAGTCCGGTGAATTTAACAGCTGACTGGCGACATCCTGTGGCAAAAACCGTTAACTTTCCGTTACTCCATCAGGAAACACCGTGGAAGATTTTTAGAATATTACTTTTAATTTATTTAATTTATTTGGAGAGCATGAAACTTTCGATTTCGATGGTTAATGGCTGTTAATAACTGTCCCCGAACACAAACACGGCGCAGAAGAAGTAAGAGAGGTTAAAAGACACAAAGAGCTGGACAACAGAGAAATCGACAAAATTGACGAAGAGATGAAGTAAACACTAAACGGAACACGGTATGAGCTGTGGCAGCGTTAATCGAAAAGAATATGTCAACAGACTCGGGACAGTTACGGGGCAGAAAACCGCAATCAAGTGCTGCGCTCATTTTACGCATCTGTTCAAAACGACTTACTCAATTCCCAAGTCACATAACAATTATTCCGCTTCGTGTCCGGGTCCATTATCCCGTCCTTCTATCCACATCTCCCAGTCACCACTCGTACTGGTGTTTTTAGGTTTAATTTGTGCTGTGTAATTGGTGTTCTGTCTCCAAGAACCAGCGCCGCTTGGTGGAGAGAGGGAGAGCGCTCATTAAGCTAGTTGGATGCTAGGAGTGAAAGAGAAGCTAGCTAGCTAATGCTAATTAGCAAGAAACGAGCAAAACTATTTTTTTTTGACGAATGTGACTCTTTATTTCCAGTTTTATTAGAGTTCCCCTTCTGTCTCCGTTGCTGAAAGCAGTTTTTTTGTTCGAGTTTTGTCGGAGGACCTGGTGAGTTTTTCCATTTTATTTTAGCGATAAAATGCATTGAAAATAAGAAATAGCATGGCTAGGTTAGCTATGCTATTTCTTATTTTCAAAGCAAATGTGTAGCCAAACTTGAATGTAATTTAACTAAGACAGTGTAAATAAATTTTATATTGTGTATTCTGTCACTTTATGTTTATTTTATGTTTGCGGGAAAACTATGAAGCTAGCATTATGCTCAGCCGTTAGCGGTGCTATCAGGGGGTGTGGCGCAGATTAAATTGACAGCTAATTTGCATGTTGTAAGATGTGTAATGCTAGTGGGGGTTAGCCTGTCAAGCAACATATCTGTCTCTGAGATTCCTGCCTTGACTCAAATACAAGGTTAAAATGTCTGTCTGCTTCACTGTGGAACCTTTATACAATTATGTTCTGTTCATTATTAATTTACATTATATTGGGCACTGATTCAGGAAAGCTGTCTTGAATTTTAAATGTTTTATTTGTGAGCAACAAAGATTTAATTCCCGTCTCCTACAAACCTACAAAACCAGGACCAAAAAGCCCCAAACCGGACAGATACCACCAAAGCCTATTGAGAAAATAGTATTTTTTGTATTATCTGGGTGAAAAGGCGTTTTAAATAGATGAATAATTAATATTCATCACCCTAAATAGGCTGTCTGTGTGCTGACAAAATAATTTTTAGTTGAACTTATGATTTTCTTAATGCTTAACTTTTATTTTTTACCACCTGCTGCCGTATTTTGTCATTTACTTTAATTATTAAGGTCCTCAAGATTTCCGTTTCTCGCCAAGTATTGGCTCAAACTAATCCTATGAGATGATTTCCCAGCAGGCAGCACATTTGAAAAGAAGTTACGGTGACCATTCAGTACAATTCTGAATAAATGATAATAAAGCTCTGAAAATCTGGATGGAAATACATTTGTGCTCAAGTGTTTTAACTGGCAGTTAATCATTTGACAGCTCATGTTTGTTGCCCTTTTGGACCTATTAATTTCAGCAATTTCTGTGATGAATGCAGTGTTTATAATAACCAATAGAAACAAAGCAATAAAAATAACCCCTAAGTTGTAACGAGCGTCAGTATTCTCTGAATTTAAGTCTACATTATCTCAGTTTTTATCTCAATAAAAAGTCAGAGCCAGGTTTTTCTAATCCACTAAATCCAACCTGGAGATAATTCAGCACCCATATGTCTCACTTTACAATAATTAAATGGATTAAAAGGGATTAAAGTACTCATGTTATGTAATAGTTAATAAAATATATATCAATTGTATCCAAATGTATAGCACCACAACACAGCACACTTTCACAAATCCCTGTGTCACTGAGTCAGCACTCAGACAACTGAAGCGGTAGCAACAAAAAGGGAACATTCATAAGTCAAGTAACTCGTATTTATTCCGGTCCAATTTACACTGAATTACATTGTACAGATATTATGAATTTTTCATGCTCCACTCACTGTATACAAACTACTAAAGTATTCAAGCATTCAAACTGGCCAGTACAGGAGCAACAGAATTAATTTTAGTAAACGGTAATCACACAAACAAAATACGTTGAGTTATTTGGCTGGTTGGCATGTTAGAATAGGGAGACAGTAATGAGGGAGATGAGAAGTTATTATTACTGTTTGTTTGTTTCTCATTGCATTGGCTCCAGATAGCCATTCCTTCCATAATGTTTAACTTCTGAACTACTGTGTATGTAGAAGAATGATCAATAAAGGGCCATATAGTTCACAATAGCCAAATAGAGCTACTGATAATAAAACTAATAATCAATATATACATATAATGCGGATCCTGTTGTTGATTCAAGTCTTGCCTGGTTCCAGACTTCTGTTGACACTGGTGAAATCTGAAGATACTGGGAGGCAGTGTTGGCTTGATTAATACTGCCTGGTTGTGCAAGAGTTTATTTATTTTTTTTAAACCGTCTTTAACCTCTGATTGGACAAAAACGTTTTCCGGCTCATTTGTTTGATTTTATGGGTGCAGAGATGATAATTGGCTTATTACAGTGCTCTTAAGAAAAGTTTAATATCTCTCTGTGTATTTAACCTTGTGCTGCTACATTAATATGACGGCATACAGTTCAGACATTACTTGGTCCAAAATAGTAACACTGCAACATGACTTGTGTGATAATATGTTAGATTGCCAACGTGCGTAACGTTGTAAGTGAACATTTTGTCTGCCTGACATTAAAAAGAGCATTTAAATGCAGCAGACTAATTAAAATGTTGCACAGTGAAACAGGTGTTTGACAGTGAAGTGAGTGACGGTGTGTGTTTGCAGGAGAAGACACACAGTTTTGCTGAGAGCAGGAATGTGGCACAACACGCTGACATTCCTGGAGGACTCAGACTCCGCCCACACATACCTCCTCTCTCTCCGTTTACTAACTTCCTCTGTTTACATTCAGTATCACCATCATTCAGAAAAGAATCCGTACAAAGAACTTTCACTTCCAAAAAATATCATGAATATCAGTATTTAAAGAAAATATGATAGAAAAATAAGTTTGTTGCCTTAAGAAGTGCCTCATGTTTCCCCAAATGAGAGCATTTTTTTCTTTTTGGATGGAAAAAAAAACATTCTGCAAAGACAAATAATAGAAACTCAGTTTCATTTGATTTGATTAATTTCAGTCTCAAAAATATTGATACAGAAAATAACATTTAACCAAATGTTTTACTAACCTGAACTAAAGTGCTTTTGCTGCCTAAATGTGTTTAATTCAATCTGAACATAATCCAGGCAGTGATTACATTTCCTTTATAAACGTACTTGCTGTTGGAAATAAGTTGTATATAAAGCTAATTTCTAGGAGACGGGGTTGTTTTAAGTTGTATTAGTTGTCTGAACTATAAACAAATGTTCTTCTATGCACTGCAACTCAAATGAACCAAATCACTATCGCAGCTTTGATTTCTTTAATCCGTGTCCATCCATAATCCATGTTTATTTTCAGCTTGTTTTCTTTATCTGCAACTTCTCCTGTTTTTTTTCCCAAAACTTTCTAATTATTTTGATGCATAACAAGAACATCAGCATGATATATGTTATTTCTTTCAAACTTATCCATCCCACACTTATACAAACAGAAGATGGAGGAATCAACCAACAAAAATAAAGTGTTTTTTCCAAGAAATAGAGATTAAAATGAAGACATTTCAAAAAGAGAAAACAAACAAATGCACTAAGGGAAAAAAAGGAACCAAGAGACAAATCACATTACTAATACAGTACAATATCATATCTCCCGCCAACCTGAAGACACGCTGGTATGGAACTTGGTATTGGCCTACTTTATAATAGTTCTTTTGTTTGATTCAAACTCCTTCCTCTTCATCTTTTTCAGCCTTATCTCTCTCGCTTGATTTATAAATTACACTTGGAAAAGGTAAAAAGGAGAAACGAAAGCAAATAGAGAAAAAAGGTGAACAGAGCCTACAGGGAGGAACATATCTTCAGTCTATTAAACATTAATATTTATGCCTCTTTTTCTTTTACTTATAAACATTTTCCCCAGCCTTTAGTAAGTATCCCTTCTTCATTTTTAACCTTGTTTTTTTAAATTTCAATTTAAAATTTTTTAAATTTGTGTGTGTTTCTGCATCATATGGATATCTCCGACTAATACCTACTTAAAGCATTCTATCAGTCAAGCACAGAAGCTCTGATGCCATCATGTACGATATTATATTGATTCTAAATTAAGATACGTAAACGTAAAGATGCATGCCTTTCCGTGCTAAATTTAAAGAGTTTGAATGAGTAAAACAAGTGAGCTGCTGTTTACGGTAGAAGCAAAAATCAGAGATGAAACTCATTTAGATTTTTTTTTTACGGTGCAATAATTATCAGTCAGTCGAGCCGTTACAGGGTCATTAGAGCTCAGAGAGGAATTTGAACACACTCACCTGTCAGTTCAAGCTTCTCTCAGTTTCCCTGATTGTCCATGTTCTTTCTCACTGTGCTGTTTTCAGGCTGGTGGGCGGCTGTGACCCAAACACTAACCTACAGATCAGCCAGGCAGGAGGAGGAGGACGAGGAGGAGGAGGAGGAGTGAAGCCGTGGAATGTAGCTGTTCTGGATGTGCTGCATGAAAAATGATGTCACTTCGAAGGTGTTGCCTGGGAGGTAATTAAATACATTTAGCCAAGTACAGTTTCAGCCTTTCTTCCACTTTTACCTCAGAGGTAAATGTTTCACTACTCCACATTTATCTGAAGTGCTGAATTTACTTTGCACAATGAGAGGTGAGATGATGAAATATTGCAAATGTCATCTCTTTCTTTCATTTCTTACTTTTTTCCTTCAATTTCTTTATGAAAATCACAAAAACTGGAATTAAAAAGTTTTAACCTGAGAGCCAAATTAAACACCACTCTTCTTCACTACCAGTACTTTTGCTTTTAAAATGTTTTTTTTATATCACCTAAGAAAAGTTTTGAACACCTTTTACTTGTCATGTATTCTTCCACTATGATAGTACTACTTTTTACTTAAGTAAAAGGTTGGAGTACTTCTTCCACTACTGCGTCTGTCTGTCTAAAACAGTGATGTCACAGTGACACTGAAACCGGGCCCCTCCCATAGAGAGTAAAAGATAAAAACTCAGAGGAGTGGCTCTTACCGCCGCCCTGTTCCCTCTCTGAATATCCAGCATTCCTCTCTGCAAGTAGTGTGTGTGTGTGTGTGTGTGTGTGTGTGTGTGTGTGTGTGTGTGTGTGTGTGTGTGCGCACTCAGCTGGATTTCCTCAGCTCTGTTTAACTACAGCAGCAAACAAAGCAAAAGGAAGTATTGAGGAGACATGATGCCCAGCAGCAGATGTGACTGTGTTGGGATGCTGTTGCGCTGGATGGCAGCACCTCAGCTGCAAAGTGTGCATGAATTAGTTTCCAGTCCTCATTACTGACACTTAATTTGTTTCACTCATAAATAATAAATAAAAACATAATAAACCATCCGAGAGCCGAATTAAAATCCACTGGATGTAGAGGTTAGGGGTCATCCTACCAGACATAATTATTACTGATTAATCTGTATCTTATTTTCTTAATTAACGTTTGGTCTATAAAATGTAAAAAGCAGAATTGCACATCATAATATTCAAATGACTTTACAGCTACGCTAGCCAGATGCTAAGTGACACAGCTAATTGCTGAACTTCCATGTAAATCCTGAAAGATGTTATTTCTGTGGATGGTGCTTTAAAATATTATTTCAAAGCCAGCCTCTGTAGTGGTGTCCTGAAGTACTTTTTCATTTGACATTTTCTGACAAAATCACAACTTTTGTGGTTATACTTTTGGTAAAATATTGCTGTTATATTTGTTCTTTTTTATCCTGCAGTCTGGCTTCTGTGGACTTTATGTGCTTTGAGTGCCCCCTTGTGTCTGTTCACCCAACTGGTAAGTGAGTGGTGTGTTAGAGCAGACTTAATAATAATACTTATAAAGTCTGTTACTACAGCCCCTTACTGCCCTGGACTGTAGTGTTGTAATATTGGATAATTAGTGTTGACAGACTAATGATATGAGTGAAATAAAGGAACGACTGAACGCTGGAAAAGACTGACATTTGGAAAGAGTGATGGACAGTAGTGCTCCGCCTTTGAAAAACATAAATATTTATGTATATATACACAAAAATATAATATCATGTCTTGTAAAGCAGAGATGTGAAATCTGTTTGGCAAAGAAAAGGCTGATCAAAAAGATCTTTAACTGGGAGAGAACACACAGTTATACTTGGTCAAGAGAGGTTTCTGCTATATTTTCTCTTTCTGATTTACATTTTATTTTCAGGAATAATCTGCAGTGTTATATTTATATAGTCAGACAAAAGCTTCTCATGAGCCATAGTCAACAATGGAAAGAAGGGATTTAGAATAAACCAAATGTCAGAAACTACATTCAAATTAGAGATCACAGAATCTTATATAAAATGTAATGTACAGTGGTAGGCCCCAATGTCCACTGGCAGTTAGGCAGATATAAAGACATTCCTGAAGAGAGGCGTTTGTGTGTGTTCAGTAATTTGGGGAACCCTGACTTGTTTTGCGATTTGTGTTGATGTTGATATTCAGATTCAGACAACTTTATTGACTTTATCTCCAATGAGGAGATTTTTGTCGTAGCAATATTTATAGAAAATACATCGCACTTAAGACGGAGCACACTGTATCTCACATACTAATATATTTCTGTCAGGGAAAATGAATGTTCTTTTTTTAATTTGTGGAACTGTATATTACGATTTCTCATGTGGCCATTGTGGTTGTTGTTGTTGTCAGATGTCTTCTAAGCCCATATGGGCTGGGCACCATACAGTGAACACTTAAATAAATAAATAAATCAGTTAGTTAAACATTATTTATTTCAGTTTTTTTTTTAACATGATAATTGTACATATCATTATCAATATTCATTATGCAGATAACTTTAAAATTCATCAACTTAAAAGGAGAAAATAAACACTTGTAGTCAACAGAAATCCAACAAAAAAAACAGAACATTGTGAGAAATTATCTCATCATCTGTTTGCAAAAGTCTGTCAGGATTTCAACATCATCAACAGTCCAGAGGATGGCACAGCATCACCTGCTGCTTGCTTAATCATGAGCAACAAAGTCCGTTACATCAACATATACATTTCTTATTCACTGACTTTTATCAAATACACATCAAAAGATCAAACATGCAAAAAAAATTTAAAAAAAATATGAAAGAAAAGTGATGAAATATCACATCATCATCTTTATGGACAGAGTTGTGTAGCAAGACGAATGAGGCAAAAACTACGAAACAAAATCTTTCCAGCTGTTTAACTTCTTATCATCATCTGTCTGAAAGAGAAATAAAGTAAATTATTCACAACATGTGACAGGATGTTTGTACATGAAGCAAAAAGTCTTTGGCATCAACATGCTGATTACTTTACTCTCCAAGCTCACACCACTTTTTTCAGGTTATGAGAAATGTTGAGAAATAAAACTGTAACAATGTAAATAGTGACGTGTTACAAAACATAATCTCATCACAAGGTCTTTGTACATTATCATTTTTGTGCTCACTACTTATTATGCTAGTTTAATAAAGAAAGAATAAAACAAGGTAACAATTGTAAGTATTTAAAAGTAAAAAACCCCAAAACAAAGCAAGTCAGCATGGCATCAATATTTGTTTTTCATTGATTGAAAACATGGTTTTCCAAGTAACAATTAGAAAGAAAAATACTGTGGAAAGAAAAATACAAAAAGTTGTAAATGACAAAAAATAACATGTTCTTTATTTCATGTGGTCTTTGAAGTACATCGTTATCATTTTTCGGCATCATAATTGTGCCACCAGTCGTTTCTCATGTATGCTATAGCATCTTGATAAAAGAAAAGAAGAACTAATGAGCTCGAACCTTTCTTTATCATTGTCAACATCATTATCGTGCACACCAGTCATTATGTATGAGGACATATAGAAAACTGATAAAAACACCAACATTTGTAATCCTCAAAACAAAAAATATAAAGCATAGAAAATGTGTAAAAGTCTAACATAAGTATTTACAGCTCTTCAACTTATTCAACTCATCTTTTGTCATTCATCATGTTCACTGGACCAGAGGATGCCACAGTATTGGCTGTCAGTCGCTGGTGTAGTCTTTATTTTAATTTTAACCACAGAGAAAGTTACATTAAGAAAACTACACTTAACAATAAAACATAAAATCTTGTGCTAAAAAATCTTAAATTCTTTTATGCACAAGTTCAAAATATTGAGTTGTTTTTCATTTCCTTGAATTAGGCTGAAGATTTCTAGTTTTCTAAGTAGAATAATGGATCCAGCCGAGTTGATCAGTTTTAAACATTGATCTGTGTCTTATTTGACTGCCCTAACATGTTCAGTCTCCATTTCCTTTTTGTCTTCTTAAAAATACATTTGGATATGAAAAATTCTTGCTTGTATGTCGTTCACTTCATGTTAAAGGCATCTTTTAATCCTTTCAGTGCTTGTTCCTTGGTGATGGTCCTCCAGGCATCTGGAACATCCGCTGGCTTGGCCTTAAATTCTTGAGCAAATTTGTCATTGTATTGTACCAGGACATACTTCCAGTAGTCAGATGCCTCTATGGTGGGGTCTGGAGGAATGAGCCAGTCTGGATAGAACTTGGTGTAATCCTTGAACGGATGCCACTCAGAGTTAGTGTCTGTGTTTCTGAATGTACGTTCACTGTGCACATTCGTTGTACACAGTGTTTCAACTGACTTCTCAGTTTTTACATACCTGTATTTACCAAGACCTTGTGGCCGATGAACAGTTGCATAATGTTGCTTGTGCTTTTTACCTTCAGCCTCACAAGGAACTTTGCAAAATGGGCATTGTTGTCCACAGCCAAACACCCGCTTGAAAAGCTCATCTTGTGGTTTGATTGGAAGCTTGTTGAGAGTCTCAGTGATGTCTTCGGAGTTTGAGAATTCCTCCTGCAGCTCTTCCTTCATTTCGCTCAATGATTTCATGAGGCTCTTTGTAAATGGCTGGCATGTGCTTTGGATTTGAAACAGGGTGGTCTTTTCAGCCTCCGCTGACATTGAGATGTCTTTAATTAAATATTTGCGCATGTTGTTGATGAGCTCTGCAATGCTTTCCTGGTTATCAGGCAGTGTAGCACCATCCTCTCCTTTTGAAGCCTGTTCTGTTGCTTCTGTTATTTTTGTAACTATGGTCTTCAGATTGTCATTTTTCAGTTTCCACAAAGTTTTGTCCTCTGACATTTTTTGCAGGATGTGCTGAAATATCCAATCCTTAACATATATTTCATACTTCCGGATGTACTTGACAAAACTCTCAAAGTCTTCCTTTTCTAGCAACTCTTTCTGAATGTTGTACTGGAAAAAGAAGCGGGAACTGTACTCTGCTGAGTGGGAACTTGTCAGAATTTCATCCATGATGTCTATTCCCAGACGTCTACTGATGTACTCTTTAACAGCAGGTTTGATACAACAACTGACAAAAGCAGTCGCTTTCCGTTGGCAGTGATCTCTCTCTTTGTATAAATCGAGAAAATCTGACAAATACTGAGACTTGTATTTCTCCAGCTGAACTCGGGGGTCCTTATCTCTTAAGAACTTTCTGTGCATGTGAAGGAACTCTCTTGAGGCAATGCCACAAATGTGAAGTTTCAGGTCAATCTCAAACTTGGGCTTGCTACGCTTGCTGCATTGTTCAAAAGATTCATGTACTTTTTCCAGAAGCTCCTTTGTAAAAGAGTCATTGTAATCTGCATTTGTTTTTGCAGTATCATGTACAAACCGTGTGCAAGACTCTATGACATTGTCTGCAAAGTGCTGCAACTCTCTCTTTGCATCTTTTCTGAAGAAAATATTTTTAATGTGAAGTTTTAGATGCTTACTTTTGGCCTTAAATTGTTTCTTTCCAATTTCATTTAGGTCTTCAGTGTTTTGTAATTCCTCATTGACATTGCGATTTAAAAAGGTTTTTCTCAACTGGTTGAAGATGCTTGCAGATATGTCTTGTTCTTTCAGGCCAGACACATTTACAGTAACTTCAGCCCACATCTTTTCAAACTCCTTTTCCAATTCCTCTTCAGACAGTGTGTTTACTGTATGTTTGCTGTTGCTCAAGAGATTCTTAACTTGTTCTTCAATCATTCCTCTGTATTTTCTTTGGATGTCCTCTACCTCATTCAAGCTTTTTCTTAGCTCAAGTGCACAATCCAATTTATTGTTTACTGAATGTTGAATTTCCTTTGCAAGACTTGTGATACTGTTCAGAAAGCCAATTTTATATTTCTCTATCAGATGCATATGTTTGTCTTTCCTCTTGTAGGATTCCTGAAGTTTCTTTTTCATTATTATTTGTTGCTCTGCTATTTTGTCGGACACCTGTGATTTTTTCGATTCAACCAATTTACTGACATGACAGAGTTCAGATTTGTTGTCAGCATTTGAGATTTCCAACTCTGCTGCTGCCTGCCAGGAGAGAATCTCTTTTCTGAACTCCCATTCCCATTGACTGAACTTTTTGCAAAGGTTGTTGTACATGTTAGCCTCAAGAGTGTTTCTGAAGCTAAAGATGAAGTTCTCATATTTGACTGCTTTCCAGAGACTTTTCATCCATTCTAGAAACTCTGGGATCTGTGAAAAATTATCACTTCTGTCACTTTTCACAGTCTCCAAAAGATTTTTCTTGAAATCTGCTACAGCTTCACTGTAACCTGTGTTTACTGGTGCCATCGGTGGGGTCCCGTGCCAGAGTCCTGGGATGTTCCAGTTGTTTTTTTCGATGTCATAGTCCAGCACATCTGTGAATGCCTGTATCAGAGGCTGCTTTTCCATTTCAGCTGCAATTTGGCACATTTCATTGAGTTGGTCCAAGAGATGTTTTCTTTCTGTCATGGTCTTGGCATGAGCTGAGACTCCAGCAACATTCTGGTGCACAAAATGGCAAACTGGCTTTTTACCAATTTCATTCATTCTCAAGAATGCATGAACTGCAATTTGCAAGACGTCTTTCATTTCGGTTGAATTTTCCATTGCGACATTGATTATGGTAACATCACTTAAACCAATGACAAATGTTGCTAGCTGGTTGTCGTGCTCGTAACTGTCCTCTAGCAGTGCCAAATGAGGAGACTTCAGACCCTCTGTGTCAATGAGGACGATAAAGTCACAGTTCAGCTCGCATTGCATATCCTCACCTACTTTGAGGAAGAGCATGTAAGCTCCTCTTGTGCATCTGCCACTGCTTACAGGAAACTGCACACCAAACATGGTGTTGAGGAGTGTTGACTTCCCGGTACTTTGAACACCCAAAACCGTCAGTACCAACAGTCGGCTCTTCTCTCCAACCTTCTTGTGAAGCTCCATTAGCACATCTGTCACCCATCTCTCTGGGATGTTGGAAGCATCTCCGTCCAAGAGCTCTAAAGGATTTCCATCCAACAACATTTCAGCAGCCAAATCAGGGAGATGAGACATTTCATCAGCACTTTCTTCTGACTGCTTGGAAAACTCATAGATCAGTCCCATCTCTCTCATGTAATGCTCTATTCCTAAAGAGCTCTCCAGCAAAGCCTGATCCAACTCTGCAATCTCTTTCTTGTCTTTTTCCTTTTTGTTGGACGTCTCTTTCCATTTTTGGCGCAGTAAAGATCGTTCAGTGAAAGACTGTGAATGTGCATTCAGCTCAAGTTTCATCCACTTTAAGAAAAAATCTCTTTTCTCTTTGTCACTATTGGATAATTGTTCAATAAAACTCCTCATAGCTCTGGATGGTTTCTGTTGAACAAGCTCCTTCCGAATCTGCTGTTTTTCTGTCTGTAGCTGAACTTTATATTCTTCCAGACTTTGCTCACCAGCCTTTTTTAGCCTACATTCTTCCATTTCTAACTGTGCTAATGTTTTCCACTTAACGCCTTGCAAAGGAAGTTGTTGTTGCTTGTACTCTGGTATACTCCGCACCCCAATGCCTTTTATGATTTCATCAACTGCCTTCTTATGATCATCACTTGTGCTTTCATCCACAGACAGACCAAGCTCAACAGCCCTGTCGAGCATATTTTCAATGTTTGTTGTGGTTGTTAAATCTGTCAATGATTTCCTGATGGCTCTCTGAAATATGTCTGAAAACTCTGCAGCATTTACCCTGGAGTCTTTGATTTTCACACTGGTCTTTGGTAAATCTAATTCTTCCAGTGTTGTCTTGACAGACGTCATATCCTGTTTAGCATTTGTACGGTTAACAACCAAGAACAATTTGGATTTCACATCTTGAAGAGAAGTCAGAATCGTGTGCTCTTTTTCTTCTACTTTGTCCAGGAATACAAAGGTAGCATTTGACACTTGAAAAAGAAAAGTGAACTGAGCGAGTGACTCACTAATGTCTCCTCTCAGACTGGCGAAGGCAACTGGTTGAGAAAATATATCAAGATTTTTTGTACCACAAGGAAGGTACCAGCAAACCTCTACCAAACCATTGGCAAGTTTCCTTTCATGTGCTCCTCCTTTCATATCTCGGTGTATGAACATATTGGTATTGTACTGGCCAAGGCTGAGAATATGATTCAAAATCTGGGACTTGGATAAACTGCAGTTTTTTAGCCTCACAAAGGAATAGAATGGTATTTTTGCTTGGACAATGCTGCCTTCAGCAAACCCTCTTGATTCAGACAAATCATTTGGACGCCACTCTTTGACGATGTCTCTCAGAGCCCATAACATGAGGGTACACTGACTTTTATTGCCACTGGGCAACAGCAGTGGGACAGAAAACTGGCACACTGACATCTTGAGTGCCATTTCTTGTTG
>JBBPCS010002542.1:0-13363 GCA_037974645.1 Hollardia meadi
TGTTGGAATAAAGTGATCAAATTGTGTAGGAGTAAAATGATCAAAGAGTTTAAATTACTTTATTGAATCACATTTCACTTGTGTTGATTGAATATAAATAGTTTGTGTTGATTTAACACAACTCTGTAAGTTGCTGCCAAAGCAAACAATCTGTATGCAACCAATGTCTGTTATTGAATTGAGTAAATCCAATGTGGGTTTTTTTTCAGTGAACAACAGAAGAGCCAACAGTTTCATGGTTTCAGTTTAAGTGTGTTATGGTTTTGAGTTTGTAGTTTATATTCCTGTGTTAGTTACTTCCTATGTTATCATATGAGTTTCTAGTTTATTTCTTGTTTTATTTTGTAGTCCTTTCCATGTGTATCTTGTCCAGCTTTACACTAAAAAACAAAGGGAGGACCTTTGTTCTTTTCCCTCCACAGTGATTGTCTGCCCCGCCCTGATTAGTTTCACCTGTTCCTTGTTAACCTGCCCTTTAAAGTCTGTGTGTTCCCCTTTATCTTTGTCAGTTCGTTGTGTGTGTTTCCTGTGCGCCTTGTTCCTGCTTTTTCTTGTGCTCCTAGTTATTTTGCCTCCCTTTGGTTTTGGATTTAGCTGGTCTGAGATTCTTGGTTTTTGACCCACACCTGCCTTAATAATTGTAAGTTTGCCATTCGTCAAATAAACATTGAACTGAACCTGCTTTGCTGCAGTGTCTGCATTTGGCTCCTTTCCTCGTGTTTCCGGCAGAAGCCAATACATGATGTGGTTCTATTGGCTTCATCAGTGTGTGACCTTAGTACACATTGAGACGGTTTGCAGCCCAGTGTGAAGCAGCCATGGTTTCTCAGCTGGAGAACAATGGATTGTTCCCTCCAGGTTGGGGGTGAGTGGCTGCCCAATGTGAAGATGTTTAAGTATCTTTGGGTCTTTTTTCACAAGTGATGTGACAGGCCAGGCAGTTTCAGCAGTAATGCGGATGTATGTATGGATGGATGGATGGATGGATGGAACAATGACTTTGGATTTTGCCCCCCATCATTTGCATTGAAAATGCATTAGGAATGGATCTTTTAATGGGCAGTATGAACAGGAGGAATGATTAGTGTGCAAAACCTGTGTTTTAAGAGACTTGAAAAATTGCGAAACCTTTAAGGTTAGAAAAGATAGTAATAGAAAAGTTACTGATAAAGAGTCATGGGATAATTATTACAAACAGATCAGCAGCCATGTTTGATACCACAAGTCTCAAACCAAACTGCCCCAGTACTTTTTACTGCAGGGACCTCAGTCCTAACTAGGGAGGAATGGATAGTTATAACGACTTATCCTGCGTTTGTTTTGTGCATCGGTTGTGCACGTCCTCAGAAATGAACACTACACGTTTGCAAGATGCAATATGCACATGAATGGTAGAGGCAGTGTCGGGCCAGTATGTGAAAATGTAAATTAGTAGACATGTTCGCAATTACCCACATCTATATGATGTCATTGCTATTTTTTGGCATATTTGTGATAATATAATATGCTTTATATTATGCTATAATATGGTTCTGAAAACAGCTGGCGAGAGATCGGTACCATAGAAGTTGCAGTGAAAACCTGCAAAAATAAATGGAAACAAGTCTGAGACCACTCTGTCCGTGCACAGCGGCGAATGCTTGAAAAACGAAGCTGTTGCTAGAAAGTGGAGGGTGGCTGTCAGCCACTCTGTTGTACTGACTGGCTCACTGTGTGTGATGTGGTGTATAATAAGCGGGCTAATCCGACGGAGCATTTTCAAATGTCCTGGCAGACATTTGAAAATACTGGCAGTGTTTCTCATCATCTGTCGCCTTGGCTGTTATGACGTGCTTGATTCATACCATCTATGTCGCTGCTGTCGCTTTTTCTGCCATGCTCTTAGCCGTGTACTGAGCTCTTCAAGTGTCGCTATATTTATTGTTTACTTCATGCATACTGTCTGAGTTCTGTGGTGTGCCCTCCACTGGAATCCTCCACTAACACAGGTAGTACATAGGCAAGTATGTAAACAATTACGTTCACGACGCAGCCGGTTGTCTACGCAAAATCGTGGTTGAAAAGCAAGTATATTTCCAGCCTTACCGTGTCCCTTTTGGTACCTTTGATTGGATTATGGGTGAAAGATGCAGGGGACCATGCATTCATGGGAACTTAGTAAGCATTTAAAGGCTAAGATGCACTAGGAAAGTCAGCAGGAAATTGGCAGTTGCTTTAACAATGCATGCACTGATCACAGTCGCAGGCCTCAGGGTCATCCCAGAACATCAGTGGCCAATTGTAAAAAATTGTCAAAATAACAAAAAAATAACCTTTGTTTTACACTGAGAGTGCTTGAGTGATTTTCCAGGACACAAAAAATTAAAGGTAGAATACATGATAAAGAAAAGGCAGACACATTTCACACACTCATACACGAGAAGTGGAATTCATGGGCAAAAAAACCCACACTCTACTTCAACAGATATATCACGTGACTTCTGGCACAAATTTTCTGCTGTGTCCGTGTTGAAGATTTTCTCACGAACGCTGAAGAGAGGTAGAAGAGAATGAGAATACTGAGGTGACCACAGTCTAAGGAGAGGAGGTCATTGGTGATGAGGGCTGTTTCTATGCTGTCAACGAAAACCATATTAAAATGGCTCAAACAGGTCATTGGAGATGAGGTGGGCTTTGAGTTGTGAGGCAACAACGCGTTCCAATATTTTTAACAGGGGAGATTGGAGATGGGCCTTATCAGAGTTGAGTCCAGGTTTTTTGAGGATGGGGGTGACGGCAGCCAAATGGACTGTTTCGGGGACTGAACCAGAGGTGAAGGAGGAATTAATGATTTTTGTGATTAGTGAGGAAACAACTGGGAAACAGTAGCAGTTCCAGGAATTCTGTGGGAGATTTACAGTCAGTGTTATCACCCAAAATCACCCAGGAGGACAACTGAAGGTGAGAAATGAGGGGTTTGGCTTGGGATAGCAGCAGATAATGGCAGAGGCCAAAGGAGAGGGACCAGAGAGTTTGAAGACAGGATGTTAAAAAGAGTGAGCGGCATGGTGGTTGTTTTAATGTCCTTCCTATAAACAACAGCAACACCACCACCTCCCTGCCCCTCAAGACAAGGTTTATCAATATAATGTGAATCCTTTAGGTGTGGTCTGGTTTAGTCAGAAATAGTCTAGTGGTTTCAGTGAAGCAGAGGAAATCTACATTACTATCGTTAGCTCAGCGAGTCTTGAGCAAAGTCAGTTTCAGGTGAGATAGGTGTTGAGGTCTGAGGAAAGGGATGGAGATTGGACTGATTCCCTTGCTGTCTGTTGTGGTGACATAATGAGGAAGTTTGATAGAACCACAAGGAAAGGGATGGAGTTTGGGGCCGTGAAGTGGTATGTAAACGTGCAACCGGAGCCTGTGTGTAGAGGATGGCATCTGCAAAATAGTCAGCAGAAAGAGAGAGAGAGAGCAAGAAGAACCAGGTGAGAAAATGGACAGGTAGTCAAGAAAGACTCTTTATGATGCCAAGGCAGCTGCTGTTTTGCCCATATTCATTGCAGTGGACTCCAGAATGAATTGAATGAACATCACTAAGCAGTGTATTGGTATACTGTTATCAAATGTGTATTCTCCCCAACCTCCTCTTATTTGTTTACACCACAAACACTCTGTTTTTTGTGTCTTTGTTAGTCACTTCGGATAAAAGCGTCGCCTTTGGTTTGTTTATTATCAGAATATATGCCTATGTCCTATGTCATTTTCCAGTTGAATACAATATGTTTGTGTGTGATTGTCAGTGCAAAGAGGGAGAGAGGAGGATGGAGAGAGAGGACAGAGAGAGAGAGAGAGAGTAAGAGCAGGAAAAACCAGGTGAGAACGTGGACAGATAATTAAGTCACATGTAATTAAGTTACATTTCCAGAAGTAAAAAGTAAAAAAAAGTACACATTGAACATATGTCAGTGTAAACAGGACATTAAAACACTTTCAGAGTTAACGATATGTTATTTGTTTCATTTCGCTGTACAAGGAGAAAGAGAACAGGGAGAGTCTCCGGGAGATGAGGGAAAGAGAGAGCAGACCAGAGAGACAACTGAAGAGACAGAGGGAGAGAGAGCAGCATACCGGCCACCAAGCCAAAGCAGCAGGGTTTCAAGATTGCTTTGATTTAGGGGATTAGAACACAGGTCCTAAACAGTTAAAGTTGTCTCAGTACCCACAGGATCAGTTTGGCACGCAAAAAAAGAGCCTTCCAACAAAACTGGTTTGCGAAAAATCGCAAAAAGGAGGTATGGAGTTAGGGAGTTAAGGAGTTAAGAATTGGAGAAAAGGACTGAGCATGTTTCTAAAGCATGAAACCACCCAGTCACACAAGGACAGGGTAGTTTGCAGGAACAGCTACAAAGCAAGTCTATCACAAGGCAGTGTTGTACAGCAGATAGAGACAGTGAGTTCCACTGAAATTACTGAAACAAGGGAGTACCTGCAACGTGTTGTGGCAGTGACTTGCATGTTGGAGAAGCAAGGAGTACCATTTCGAGGTCATGATGAAACAGCTGAAAGCCAAAATAAAGGCAATTTCCTCAAGTGCATGACACTTTTGAGGCAGTTTGATCCTTTCTTGCAGAGGTCTACACCCCCATCAAACAGCACATACCTCTCGTTTGCCAGTCAGAATGAATGATATGATAGAGTGTTGTTCCCAAGAGGTAACTGCAACTATTGTCAGAGAGATGAGGGAATCAAAGATGTATGAAGCCAGAGATGGCAAGACAGAACAGTTAGTACTCTGTGTGAGGTATGTTTCTATGGAGGGCACAGTCAAGGAGAGGTTCCTAGCCCTTACAGAGATGACACATTTTGACGCTACATCAATAACCACTGCAATTGAGAATAAACTGGTAGAGAAAGGAATTGATCAGTTGAAATGTGTGGCACAGACTTCTGATGGGGCAGCAGTCATGAGTGGGGCAGTTCGGCATGTGCAAGCCCATTTTCGAAAGCAGCATCCTGAAGCGATATATGTGCATTGTTATGCACATGAGTTGAATCTTGTCTTGTGTCACACGTTAGAGTTTTTTTGCATGCTGGAAAGTGTCCATTCTTTTTTTAGCGTCTCGCTTGTGACCACCATAAGTTTGTAGACACTTAAAGGAAGTTAGGATTGCAGCCAAGTGAACTCATGCAATTATCAAATACATGTACAGTATATATATATATATAATACCAGCTTCGCTCTGCAAATGCAGTGCATCATCAATGAGTGCCTCTCTACCATCAGCACACCTATGGCAGTGGGATTGAAGGCGGCAAAACTGAGTAAATTCTCATCTCATCTATGTATTTGCTGTTCGTTTTCCAGGCTCTCCTTTCTGTAACAGCATGTCTGCACAGATATCTACAGAAGGAAACCATTGATCTTGCACAAGCAGTTACTTACAAAGATGCAGTGATTGACTCCCTTAAGGAAAAACGCTGATGCCACTGCTGCAGATCTTCACGCCAGAACAAAGGCCTTATGTGAGGTTAACCAGATAGCAGTCCCAGGGCCATCTTCTGGACAGAGGCGTAAGACAAAGTGAATGGATGGATTTGTTGTTGAGTCAACAGAAGAAGTCAAAAGGAAATTGTTATTTCCTTGTCTGGACAGAATGATCTCTGAACTTGAGAAGTGTTTTTCTGATGTGAATAAAGAATTGCTTAATGGAATTCAGGCATGTAGTCCAACGTCAGACCACTTGTCTGAGCCACATTTGTCAGAACTGGCGATGCATTGCCATATTGACCTTTAGTCAGAGGAAGTGATGGTTGCAAAAAACTATCTGAAAGGGCAAGAGAGAGGCTGGTGCTGTTCAAGACATGCTCACAGTGTACAACCTACTGGATTCTGACATGTTCCCTTCGCTGAAAGCTATCATTCAGATTGCCTTGACCATACCAGTTAGCAGCTGTAGCTATGAAAGGTCATTTAGTGCCTTGCGTTGGCTCCATACCTGGCTCAGGAGGACCATGGGGCAAAGTAGACTCCAGCACCTGGCTGTGATGCCAATTGAGAAGGAGGCGCTTGAGAGAGTCAGTCACCAAAAAGTGATTGATAGATTTGCCACCCTCAAGGTGAGGCGACACAGCCTAATTCTCAAGTGACTTTTAGGGTAATATGTGTTGGGTTTTGCGGTAAATTCAGCCAATAGTTTACCCCTCATTATCTTTTATTTTGATGCTGGTAGTTCATGAAGAAAGTGACATTTTAAACATTTAAATGTTGTCAAGTTCAGTTTATTTAGTCAATCTATTTTTATTTATTTATTTTTTTAAATATAAAACCTTTGTAAACCAAGTGATGGTTTTGTGGCTCAACATTAAAATAAGTTTTCTCAGGTCTAAAATGGTCAGCACAGAGTAGCTGAACAAATTGACAATTCTTAATTACAGTAACACACACACAGTTGTCTGCACATTGGCAAGTCAGTTTGAGCTCTATCAAGTTGCACTTGTATAGGTATCACTGTCCAAGTCTCAGCACAGACTCTTCATAACATTCTAAACATGGCTTGAACTGTATCACTGCCACTCAAAGATGGAAGCGACAGAGTATAAATCTATTCTTCACTTTTGGGATTGGGGCACATGGGTGATTGAACACTTTTGCAAGGCACTGTATGCATGTCACTTTCTCATAAGGGGCTGAGGTCCATAAGGGGACTCGCCCCTGGTCTGGATGCAGGTGGTTATTAAATTGACAACCTGATCTCATCCCAGGTCGGCACATACCAACGTTTTTTCATGCGGCCTTTGTGTCTTATCCAGACACGCAAGGCACCCATTGGCATCGCCAGCTGATGCACTAAGCCTTCCCTGACGCACACCAGGCCCTTGGGCATCCATAGCTGACGCGTTAAACCTTTAGCATCTATGACCGACGTGGAAAGGCTTGTGCGTTGGCTTATCCTGATGCACAAAGTCTATGTTACCTACTCTAAATTTAGGCAAAAAAACCACGAGGTTAGGTTTAGGAAAAGATCACTGATGTTTGGTTAAGTCTAGGCACAAAACCTACTTGGTTGGGTTTAGGAAGTGACTGGTGACACTTGGTTTCAAATGGGACCTGAACTCTGGTTTCCTGGATGAAAATTGTGTGTGTCCACTCAACCCTGACCTCCACCCCTCTTAGCGCTTTTTCACTTTGGAAAGTACATCGCACTACGTCTCTGTTCAAGTCATCTGAAACTGACGCGGACGGTTTTGCATTGCTGGTACATGAAACCCTTGTCCATCTCTGCCTGACGCCAAAGGGTTTACCTTGTGTGTCCGGATGAGATGGGAGTGGCTGTGACAAAACCTTGATATCTGATGAGTTGGGGATGAGAACGGGCTGAAATTGTTTAAGAACCTAGGAAAGAGAAGCAATGTACACCCCAGGAGTATTCCCAGGATAATCCACAGCATAACAGCAGCAGCACATTGACACCCCAGTGAACCATGGTGAGGAGGAGAAGAGGTAAGCTGAAGGGGCTACCGGCCTATTAGCCTTACGATCCTGCTCAAACAGTGGAGGTCTGCTTGGAGTGGTAGTGATCACACCGGGACAGAAATATCCTGGCAGGATAGACTGGTGGGCTTGTGCCGGCTGGTGATGTGGCAGGCAGGCTGAAGAACATGTATGGCTGAGCAAAGATGAGAGAATATTGTTTGGAAGTCAGGCCTAGACACAATCAACAAGCAATTTGCAATTGTTATTAGTTGGCAAGGAATGACTATAATATTATATATATAATATATTTTATTGATGAAAAGTTCTTAAAGGTTCAGGCAATACGTAGACAACAATGTAGGCATCCCTGAAGCCCGCATGCTAGCATTAGTGGTCCTACCAACCCACATGAAAAAAGACAAGACAAGTCTTTAAAATGATGAAATTGAAAAGAACACATGATGCTTCTTGACATTGCAAATCTCTGAAAACATCTTGTGTAAATGAGGACAAACTTCTGTGATTCCACACAGCTAGGACTGTCTCCCAGAATAATTCAGCTCTGTTTTGTTTACCTTCACAAAGAATTCCTTTTGTCCTTTTAGGTATGTTGGTGGCAATTGCCTCAGTAAGCTCAGAGTGTTAGAAGCTCACATTTCCTTGAGACATCCGCAAATCTCCCTGAAATCAGTTCTTTTAGCTCGAGATGTCTGTCTCCTCGAGAGATGAGTTGTACAAAGCAGCCAGAGAGGAAACAGCACTGCAGATGCACTTGCAGAAATAGTCACCTTTTTTTCGATGACCAAAATCTTTGGTGCATTTTTCTTGCCTAACCATAACCACCATATTTTCCTGGCCTTAATCATACTGCAATTGCTGGATGGGGTGTGAATATGAACTCACTATTTTTAATATCTGGGCTATTGCTCTATATGCAGGCTGATATCATTGGTTGTTGCTGTCGAGGCATGATTGACATGAAGCTGTGCAGACACTTCACAGGGTTAAAACATACTGTACCTCCATATATGCCTTTTTTTTCAAGGATGGTGATGGAATGACCCACCCTACTGTGCTTCGGATTAGATAGTACTCATTGTCTTCCTTGGTTGGGATGGTTAGGTTTAGGTTTAGCATGAGAAGTGATGATTGGTTAGGGTTAGGGCAATAATATCAGGGTAAGCCAATTGGAAGCAGAGGAAAAGAAAACTTGCCTCCCCTACATATACATATAACAAATATATTTAGTTTTCTGCCTTTTGTCTAATACAAGGCTATACAATTTCAATAGCAAGTGGGCTGAAAAGGAAAATCACTGTGGATTTGTGGGCCACACAGAATATTTGTCAATTAATGTACATTACTAAATGGAATAAACTAGTCACATGCATTCCTTTTCTTTTACTTTAATCTGTTATTTGGGATTATAATCAGCAGCCACTCCATACAAAAATGTAGAAAAAGCTCTAGTTTCAAGGCTTGATACATGTAAAAAAAAAAGCAAAAAAAAAAACAGAGACATGAGGTGTTTTTTGGCAGGTCCATATTCACAAATGTAGAAAAGAAGATGCATATAGTAAAACAGAATCCATCAGACTAACAGTAGACAACATTCATAAATGCTAAATGAATGATGAACAAAGTAAAACTGTAGCCATCAGATTAACAATAAATGGGCCTGGTCATGGTATTAACAAATACAATTCCAATTTGAGAGAGACATTTTGAAGTTTAGGCTTAACCTAGCTAACATTAGTTTTTCTATGGCCCGTCTCTAATCTGAGAGACTGTCTGAACACTGTGGGGAGGACTCGCCTTCCAGTCTGTCTCATTGTCTCATTCCACTAATTGACACATTTGAGTGATACCATAGAAAATGACTTGTTTGAAGTGTTTCCGCAGACATACCTGACTTAAGTTGAACAATGTCGGCATACTGTCTGACTGTTGTCGTTTTTATGTTGTAACTAACCTGGAAACTGTAGTACTCCCATACAGTGGATGTAAATGCCATGGAAGGATCCTCCAGCTCTGGTCTCTCATTTGTGTTAGAGCTAGAGCTAAAAGAGCAGGTAAAACTTGTGCTCTAGAATTTCTGTTATGCCTATACAGGTAGTAGAAGTAAATAGACTACAACTGTATTTTGACGGTATTTGTTTGGGTCACAGGCCATGCCGAATCGAATGTCCCGAACAGTTAAGGGGGAATATACCCATAGTATCTTGTGATGTTTTTTCTTTTTTATTATACATTTATTATACCTTTTTTTTAGGTAGCTCATATTTCTTCCACAGGTCCTTACTCTGCAGTAAATGAAGTGTTTAACGTCTCTCTGAGCAAGATTCACCCGCCTGGTCTCACCAAATGGCGTATAGATAACATGCCAGTGTCTTAAGTGATTTTTCGTGTTATCAAAACACTTTTGTTGCTTTTCATGTGTCATTTAACGCTGTCTGCATTGAGCTTTTCTCATGAATTTTTAGGCATGAATGCGATAGAGAAAACAATGTACACTGTAAATATATATAAGGTGGCTCAACTTAAAAAAGTTTAGTAACTAGTTGCACAGCTTTTTTGAGTTTATTCAACTTTTAAGAACATTTGCTGACCAAGTCTAATATTTCACATTGCCATCAAGTTGACACAATGTGCACACAGTTCAAAATGTTGGCAGAAATTTTTTCTAATTCAAAAAATTAAGTGGGCTCAACTAATTTACTTCTCTCTGGTCAAGTTGGCCCAACTTTTCAACAAGTTGAAATAATAAGTTATCTCAACCCATTACTGTTGTTGGATCAAGTAATTATTTCTCTCTTGGGTCAAGTTGGCCCAACTTTTCTACTAGTCAAAAATGAAGCTGTTAGCTCAACCCTTTGCAGTTGTTGGTCCTAGTGATTGCTTTTCTCTGAAAGCAAGTTGGCCTTACATAATACTACACAGCTGTCACTCCAATAATTAAATACACAAGTACCTCTTTTTAAAAACTTTATTTTTCCAAGTGTTTATAATTTAAAACAGCTACTTCCATAAAACAACAACAGAATGTAGGTTAGGTTGTTTGGTTAAAGGTTGATAAAAAGCTTGGATTTCATAAGCTGATGCTATTAAAATGCTATTAAACTCCAACCCCGATAGCAAGAATGATCAACACAGAACAGGCTAATTAACATTTACCATAACTGACAGCACAAACTATAAAGTACAGTAGGTGAGTAGTAAAATAACAATATGCAGGTGCAGGTGCAACAACAGGCCCACTGAGACTTGTGGAAAAAAACAAAAAAACACATACCAAGAGTCGTGTTTGGAAATATTTAGCATTTGAGTTGGATGATCAGGGACAAGTTAAACAACCAAAAGCCAGAATGCAAACGGTGTCAACGAAAGGAGGAAACAGCTCAAAATTATCTAAGCAGCTGAAAGACAGACATCTGGATCTGTACACAGAATTCATGGTGAGCGAGTTTCAGTTGTTAACTTTGTATTATTAACATGTCATCACAATCGACAGGTGCATCTGTTGTAGCAATGCTCCCCTCACAACGTTTACAAAGGCTAATGTTAGCTTATTTAGGCTAATGTAGTATTTTCATAATGTTAATAGGCTACTGTCATTACCTTTCAGTCTGTCAGAATATAACATGCGTGTGTATTTTAGCATATTGTGTGTGTGCAGCAGTTTTTTAAATAAGGGGTTTATGTTGAAATGCATTAATTTGATTGATTTTGGTATCGAGAATCTGGGAATTTCTGTCTTGAAGTTCAGCTAAGATGTCCCAGGCATTGTTATCCTCCGAAACAATGTTGCCAGTCATAAGGTTTAAAATCTTCTGAAAAAAGTCTGTACAAAGAGATATTTCAAAATGAAGACCTCAAAATTACCTTGAAAATACCAGTCCCTGGATGAAAAAAAATACAAATGCTCTGTTTTAACACCATTTACATTAGAGTTTCATCTGTGGTGAGCTCCTGGAGATGTAAATAATGCAATTCTGCTGTCTTTAGCGGTCGTATGTCTGCTGTTTGTATGTCTCCTTTTGAGCATCTCTCATAAAAAAGTTTTTGACCTTTGTCCTTTTCATATTCTGTATTTCATATTGAGTGTACAAGAGGCCAAACATCACCCAAAAATTGCGTGTCATCAAACCCCGTTGTAAAGTCATCAAAATACAACCTTAATAGTAAGACTAGAACACTGAATAATAATAACATCCTTCAAAACATTTGACAACACAGACTGACATTAAGTATGAAGAGAACAGTGAGAGCAGTCAGTAATTAACTTCAATAAGAAGGACTAACATTGAAGATGGAAAATAATTTCAAATTCCTCAATACCAGTATCAGTACCAAATGGGGGTGTAACAGTACATGTATTTGTCCTGAACTGTTCTGTACACAACGTTCCTTTCAGGATGAGATTTCTTCGGTTCGGTACGCCCTGTGATCCAAAGAATTATTGTCAGAAGTCTATTTATGTTGACGTACTCACACCTTGTAAACGAAAATTGTTGAGTGCGAGTTCCACCCAGAAGGTTTTGGCAGTGCACCAGTTGTTGTCTATCAGCTATTACACGCTAGCAGGGTTAGCCATTAAAGCTGGGCCCACACTGTGTGATTTTTATTAAACATGTACGACTCAAGCTACATGTTTTAATCGGCCGTCCTGAAGGGCCAGAACCTTAGACTTCTCTGCCCACACTGTGACCGGCCACCATGTGAAGCTCACAATGAATGTAAGCACCAAGCCCCTGGTCGCTTTTATCCAGTGACAATTCAATAAAGTTTATTCAAACAAGATGGCTGTGTCCACAGTGTTGACAGAAAGAGAGAAAGGCAGCGATACATTGTGGAGTTCTGTGCTGAAATTACACCGCTGGCTTTAATGGTTAATTTAAGTCAATTATGAATATGCTGCACTTGTCTTAATGGACTTTTTAAAAATTTATTTTATACTGTAGAGTAAACAGGTCTTTTTTTTATAGACAGTATGCAGCATTTGAGTGTCTTCAATCTTAAAGAATTATGGTCAATTAGACACTTTTGAATGTTTTCATTTTTTGAAAATACATGACAATGTGAATTTGTGCATTTCTTCTGTTTTTTCTGCTGTACCGAAAATATACCAAACTGTGACTCCAAATCCGAGGTACATACCAAGCTGTAAATTTTTTTTCTGGAATGCATTACCGTTGTCTTAAAGAACACAAGAAATTCAAAAACAATCGAGCTCAGGTCAACCATTTTAAAAGGCAACAACAAAAAAATGGAAAATGTCTTTTAGTTATATGGTTTTCATATCCCAAGATGCATAGGATGTGGCAGGTCTGTTTTTTATGGAGTTTTTACAGTCTTCTGTACTAGAACTCTGTACTAGTTTCACTCAGTTTCAGTTCAACATTAAGAGTCTATGACTGCACGAGTTTGGTTCTCAGCATTTGAATTCGAGCTGAGCATGTTTCTCCAAGACCAAGGAAGATTTTCTGGATTGCCTCAAACGTGTACCTCCAGTTCTTTGGATATTCAATGTTGAGAGCGTAGAGCAGATCAAAAATCACCCCATAAGCTGTTGCAAAGTCATCCAGGCCCTCGAGGACTACCGCGTCCTCCAACACGACAGCAACTTCAACTGTTCCAGAGTCTGTATCCTCCTCCAGTAGCTCAAGAAGGCCAACCGTCATCCCTCTGACACTTGGCTCCACATTAGCACCCCTCTGGTTGAAGAAAACAATGAAATGCTTATAATTTGTTCAACAATGTTGGATACATGTCAGACAATATCTCAATACCTTGCCACATAAAGCAGAAGCTATCTACAGTCGCTTCAGAAAGTATTCAGACCCTTTCACTTTTTTCATGCTTTATAGTGTTGTAAATTTAATTTTAAATTAATGACCTTTGGGGGGG